>WNLI01006915.1:0-12096 GCA_025802215.1 Wirenia argentea
TTATGGGTCACCCTACGCAAGGTCTCATGGAGATGAGAGGAGGCGTCAAATGTCGTCAACATGGGGCATTGAGTTAATTGTCAAGGTCTGTGGTTCCACCTACAATAATACTTACAGTCCCTCACCTTTAAGCATCATGAGGTGAGACTCGTTCAGGTTACAGATGGCGACACAGGTTACTGCAAGCTGATTGGTCAACTGGAGGGCCTCATCGGGGTCAAGGTTGAGAGCCATAAGGAAGGAGTCGAGAGCCGCGTGGTGGTTACAGAGGTTCTTCATGGTGATTCCGTGCAGGTAATGGCCCTGGGGGTGGCATCATAATTGATACAGTAATACATATTATAGATGGAACAGTTTATTGAAAATCAGATTGGCCAAGCCTGCCCCTCCAATGAGCACTTATCTAGAACTTTGACCACTAAAGCCATCTGAACCCTGAACGCTATCAATTCTGGCTCGTTTTTTTGGTCTGGGTGGATAGCTCAGATGGGAGCGTGTCATGTTCATGTGTTCGAACCGAACCGCCCTGATCCGGAAGGTTGCGAGTTCAATTCCCAAACTGGACTATCCGTGTGACCTTAGGCTAAGCAGCATAATCATAGCCTTGGTTGACAGCTGAAAATGTTTCCACAAGACAGGAACTCTAGTTGGGTACTGGGTAGTAGTACGTTGTACTAGGGGTATACTAGGATCAATATTGCAGCTTTCTTCATTGCGTTTGAGATGCATAAAGATATTATTATATCAAACACTTCACTGTAAACGTTTGGCTCAACCCAACATTCTGCGCATATCTTTCTGTAGTGTAAAGTGAGCCAAGTCAGGACAATCGTGACTCCATTTCCTTTGATAGGCTGTAAAATGTGTAGACACAGGGGCAAGGTGCCGTAAACTCATATTTCGCTATTTATGCCCTTTTTACACAAACAACTCTGTAGGTCTGACAGTACACACTATAGTGGGTCAAATCATTTTTTATTGTATCAATGCAGCTTTAGATGGACTGCTGGAAGTTAAATAAAGTATGCAATAGCTTAACTTTTTTATATAATGTCGCATCAAAATTATAGTGTTTAGGTATTAACTGTGGGTAAACTTACCTGTGCATTGTGTGTGTTAAGGGAGACAATAAGGACCGAGACTTTCCTTACCTGTGCATTGTGTGGGTTAAGGGAGACAATAAGCACCGAGACTTCCCTTATCTGTGTGTTGTGTGAGTTAAGGGAGATAATAAGGACCAAGACTTCCCTTACCTGTGCATTGTGTGGGTTAAGGGAGACAATAAGCACCGAGACTTCCCTTACCTGTGCATTGTGTGGGTTAAGGGAGACAATAAGGACCGAGACTTCCCTTACCTGTTCATTGTGAGTTAAGGGAGATAATAAGAACCGAGACTTCCCTTATCTGTGTATTGTGTGGATTAAGGGAGATAATTGTATCGTTACCGAACTAAACTAATCTATATTTTTATCATACCGTACCTTTAACTAAGAATCACTTTCAGTTTCGATTCGGAAGTTCAGCAAACTGTCAATTTAGAAAACGGCACGTCTTAAAATAAAGTCTTGTAAATAAGTTACAATAGTCTTGTGTCTATGCCTAATACCGTAACAGTAGTTACGCGACATGGTAGCAGCGGTTACCTTGAGTCTAAAAGTCAAATACTAGCAGAATTCGCAGAAGTCGCAAAATACGTCAATGTCAAACATTTAGTCACTAGTAGTATAGAAATGAGTGCACTGCGGATCTAGGACTTTGTGCAAACTGAAAGTCGATAGGGAAATGTGCTTTTAAGTGTTTTTAAAATACATATGAGAATAAATTAAGTTAAACTTAAAGATTTACTCATTAGTAGTGTGATATATGAGCGTTCTAGGCCCTAGTACAGTCAATGTGATATAGTGTAAAATCGATATTGAATAGTTTGTCTCGGCGAATAGATAGATTTAGAGTGACATTAAGTGTAAAACAGTGCAGTGTTTAGGACGATTGAACAGACAAGGAGATTTTTTTTTTCAGAGGTGGTTCTTATAACCATCGGGTTTTTATCTTTCAGAGGTCACCCAAAGGTGGTGCTAAACGCATCAGCTGGTGTACCACATACTCTCGTCGAGCCACTCAACCGCATCCGTCACTGGAAATATGGCGAAATATTCTCCACCCACCGAATTTAATTTCTCACAGCCGGAAAAATGGCGTGCATGGCGAAACCGATTCGAAAGATACACAACAATTGCTAAGCTATCGGAAGAAGACCCAAAAATACAGGTCAGTACACTGTTATACACTATGGGTGAAGAGTCCGAAACCGCATACGGACTATTTACGTGGGCAGCTGAAGCGGACAAAGATAAATTAGACGTTGTCTTGGATAAATTCTCGGCTTACTTCGAACCGACAAAATTCACGAATTACCATAGAGCCCAATTAGGAGAGCGAAGACAAGGCGAAGTTGAAACTATCGAACAGTACACGCGCGAACTGTACACACTGTCACAAAGTTGCGACTATGCCACAGACGCTGAAAGACGTAGTCGTCTACTAGAAGTCTTCATAATAAACATCAGAGACAAAAAAGTCAGTCAAAAACTCCAACTTGAAACAAACCTAGACCTGGAAAAAGCAATATCAATCGCGAAACAGTACGAAAGCATACAGTTACAATCCCCCGGAACTCAACCCATACAGAACATTGACGCTATCAATAAAAATTTTCGGCCCCCGCAACAGGCGCAAAACTTCAAACCCCAACCACCTAGACAGTATCAGAGTACCGGATTCCCTCGGCAATACAATGGATCACGGAAATGTAACAGATGTAACCAAATACACCGAACGAACACATGTCCAGCCTTTAACGCAACATGCCATTATTGCGGGAAACTCGGACACTATGAAGTAGTATGTAGGTTAAAGTCTGCGAGTACACACACTCAACGTCAGAGAAATACCCGCGAATCGAACAATATTGAAGAAGATATCGACAGTCTATACATTGGCGACTTAACCGAAAAGGATCGCGAACTATGGAATGTCAACATTGATGTTAGTGGAACAAACGTAAAGTTTAAAATTGACACCGGGGCAGATGTAACTCTAATCGACCAACGGACATATGAATCAATCCACCCGCAGCCGAAACTCGCATTCGTCAAATCACGTCTTCTCTCACCAGCCGGACAAGTCTCATGTCTCGGACAGTTTATTGCACGGGTGAGTCATAATGATAAAACTTACCACATCCGAACATTAGTAAGTGACACACAATATGCCCGTAACTTACTAGGCCTCGAAGCGGCAATGAAATTAGGCCTCGTCCTTCGTGTAGAAAATGTCTCACCAGAAGTCGATGAATCCGTGTTCGGAAATCTAGGACTTATGAAGACTGATCCAGTAAAAATAACACTGAAACCTGATGTAAAACCAGTCTGTATAATGGCCCCTCGTCGAATACCCGTACCATTATACACGAAGGTCAAAGATGAACTGGATAGAATGTTAGAACTCGATGTCATACGACCCGTTTCAGAACCGACTCCGTGGTGCTCTGGTATGGTCGCCGTGACAAAAACAAATGGTAATGTGAGAATATGTGTAGATTTGAAACCATTGAACGAATGCGTCGAACGCGAAAGATATATAATACCAACTTTTGAAGATATCACGTCCAGACTGTCACAATCCACAATTTTTTCTTCGCTCGATGCATCCAGTGGCTACTGGCAACTGCCACTACATGAACAAAGTCAACTACTGACAACATTTATTACTCCGTTTGGACGTTTCGCATTCAAACGTTTGCCATTTGGCATTAACAGTGCGAGCGAGATTTATCAACGAAAGATGAACGAACTATTAGGAGGTATACAAAATGTGGCTATTTATCAGGATGATATACTCGTCCACGGCAAAACACAGGAAGACCATGATGCAACCTTAAAAACTGTATGTACGCTAATAAATGAGTCCGGACTGAAACTAAACAAGTCAAAATGCAAAATACGCGTCAAAGAACTCAAATTTCTAGGACACATAATTAGCGGTGAGGGAATCAGACCAGATGATGACAAAATCACCGCCATAGCAAACACAAAGCCCCCATCTAACATCAAAGAACTGCGCCAAACCATGGGTATGTACAAATATCTCTGTCGCTTTATCCCGAACTTGTCCTCTGTCACCGAACCACTGAATGAACTATTGAAGTCTGATGTTGAATGGTGTTGGGGCCCTAACCAAGAGAAGGCCCTGAATGAAATCAAATCGATGGTTTGCCACGCCCCAATACTCTCGTTTTACGACCCGAACAGGGAAATTTGCGTCAGCTCAGACTCATCGTCGTACGGTATGGGCGCTCTGTTGCAACAAAAACACGATGACGGGTGGAGGCCAGTTGCATATGCCTCGCGAACTCTCAATGCGAGCGAGAAAAATTACGCGCAAATAGAGAAGGAATGTTTGGCATCAACGTGGGCGTGTGAAAAATTTGACAATTACCTATACGGGTTGAACACATTCAAACTTGTCACAGATCACAAGCCGCTCGTGCCGCTGATGAATACAAAAAACCTGGACGAAGTTCCACTTCGTTGTCAGCGTCTACTCCTCAGACTTCGTCGCTACAACTACGTAGCTGAACACAGTCCTGGCAAAACCATGTATGTCTCTGATACATTGTCACGCAACCCACTCCCATGTAGTGAAGACAACGACGTACATTCTGAAATAAACGCACATGTCGCATCGGTCACGGAGTCAATACCGAACGATCAAATGTCCGAAATACGCCACGCAACAGCTAATGATAATGAACTACAACGCGCCATCACATACGTAAACAATGGATGGCCAGTCAAAAAAAATGACGTCAGTGCGGGCCTCGAATCTTACTATTCAGTGAGATCGCAGTTATCAACAGCGAATGACATACTCACATACCAAAACCGCATCGTCGTTCCGTATTCCCTCCGAAAGTCTATGTTAGACCGTCTACACATAGGACACTTCGGCATCAATAAAACTCGTGAACGCGCGAATGACACGGTTTGGTGGCCTGGCATAATGAAAGATATCAAGAACGTGATACAATCTTGTGAAACATGCCAAATTAAGAAACCCTCCCAAGCCCGAGAACCAATGATGATAACCCCAATGCCTACTCTTCCGTGGGAAAAAGCGGCTACTGACATTTTCGAATTTAAAGGTCAACACTACATCGTTCTAGTGGATTATCACTCACGATTCATTGAAATACTAAACTTACCAAACATGACTAGTCAAACAGTAATAGGAAAGCTACTGAGCTGCTTTGCCCGTCATGGCATAGTCAAGGAACTAGTTTCAGACAACGGAGGTCAATATGCGTCACACGAGTTCAACGCGTTCACACAGAAATATGGCATTCGACATACTAAATCGAGTCCACACTTCCCGCAAGCGAATGGCGAGGCTGAACGGGCCGTTCGCACAGCAAAAGAAATTTTGCAAAGCTCTGATCCACACATGGCATTACTAAACTATCGCACAACACCAACTAATCCGACTGGTTTAAGTCCATCCGAACTATGTATGAACCGCCTACTACGAACGAATGTTCCAATCTTGGATCAAAACCTCGAAATTCATGAACCTGATATGGAGCACGTCATGCGCAGAGACTATCGAGCGAAACTAGGCAATCAGAAACAATATGACAGGTCCCACACAACACGTCCTTTGGTTCCATTATCCCAAGGTGACGCAGTTCGCATAAAAACAGACAAAGAGAAACAATGGTTAACGAAAGCTACGATCATAAACAAACCACAACTTAGATCGTACACAGTAGTCACCGATGACGGACAAACACTCACACGTAACCGAACACATATCCGCAAAATACCACCAACTCCATCAAGCACAACCACGCATGGAGGGGTGGAAGGTATGCTACGAACAAACCACCACACACTAAACGACATGCCGCAAAATGTACCGACATCACAAACTATTCGACATGCAGCACACACCGCACCAAATGAGACAGAAACAGATAATGACAATGAAAACATCCACGACACTATGCCATTTGACACAGGACAGGATAAACCTAACACACAGACAAACACTCAAAACCAATGCCCGAATAACATGCCAGAACAAATGCAATTCACTACACGTAGAGGTAGGCCAGTGATAAAACCCAAACGATTTGACAACTAGCCTCACAAAACAAAACACTGGTGACCATATGCCACCGACGATTTACTGTAAATAGAACATTATCGTGTAGCGTAGTTTGTGAAACATATTAGCATAGTTTCATATCTTACTCATCATCATAATCAAATATATTAACCTAGCTTAGTTATATCCTATATCTTACTCACATATTATATCATTAGCTTAGTTAGAACGTGTTCGTTTTACTACATATATATTTCCAAGAGACATATAGACCTCCATTTTAGTTCAACTGCATCTCCTTTCTACAATACTGTAATTGGGAATTTTTATAAAATAAAAAGGGAAGATGTATCGTTACCGAACTAAACTAATCTATATTTTTATCATACCGTACCTTTAACTAAGAATCACTTTCAGTTTCGATTCGGAAGTTCAGCAAACTGTCAATTTAGAAAACGGCACGTCTTAAAATAAAGTCTTGTAAATAAGTTACAATAGTCTTGTGTCTATGCCTAATACCGTAACAGTAGTTACGCGACAATAATAAGGACCGAGACTTCCCTTACCTGTGCATTGTGTGGGTTAAGGGAGACAATAAGGACCGAGACTTCCCTTACCTGTGCATTGTGTGGGTTAAGGGAGATAATAAGCACCGAGACTTCCCTTACCTGTGCATTGTGTGGGTTATGGGAGATAATAAGAACCGAGACTTCCCGCGCCTCCTGATACTGTCCTATCCCGAGGAGGGCCGTGGCCTGGAGACAGAGGAGGGCTCCATTCTTGTCATCCATGTTCAGTGCCTCAGTGAGATATCGGAGGGCGTCGGAAAACTTGTGTCTCTTCAGCAGCTTCTCGGCTATCTTTTGTAGTGTTCTTACCTGCGTGATTAAATTGTTATGTGTATTGCTATAAAACGGCAATTAAAGAAAACACATTTCAAAGCAAATGTTCACCATTAAAGGTTTACATCGCAACAACTATAAAGTGTGACATTTATAGGTCATATGCCACATTTTAGGACCTCAGGATCCGCAAAATTTCACCAGTCTTACATTTACATCCTATGCCATCGGATTGCACCATAAATTGCGTTCTATTCTGGAAAGTGCTTCGGTGTCAATAGAAATTTCGTAGTTTACTCAACATTATAATAGTCTGTGTCTGGCCTGAACTAAAAGCCATCAGTGTGATTGGTTATTTGCATAGACACAAAATAATACTAATAACACATTGTGTTTGAGCACAGTACGTGCCTCTACTGCGACTCTCTGCAAGTCATTTTGCCCTTCATAGCCACTAGTGATCCTGGCTAGACTAGTGCGACGTGCGACCGAGATAGACCTACGTATTTCTTGTGAAAACAATCACCTCAGAGCCCCATAGAGGCGTCGTGTCATGAAAAATCATTTGATGGACTGAGAGTACGGAGAAAAAGGCACATGTTATGTTTTTTTAACTCATTGATTTTCAATGACGTACAGTATATACATCAAAAACATATGGCATATGAGGATACTGGCAGTCAAAGAGTTAACTGTTCTCTGAATGGTAGGACATACCTCGCGAATCTCATCCTCCTCTGGTATAGTGTCACCCATCTCCCCCATACTCAGCTGACTGCGGTTCGTACTTGGCACCTCTCGCACCATACTCCATCGTGCTGGCAGTTGGGTCACACCGCCTGGCAGTGACATCTTCGGAGCGTGTTGCCGTGTCACATTATAACTTGTGGCATCGCCATCTCTGTAAACAGTGTTCACTGTTCAATTAGGCCTACTTAAGTTGTATAAAATTATATAATACTGATTACTGGCAGTGATATATAGTTATAACTTATAGTATGGACCAGAGTCTGATTAAATAATCGCATTCCTCACAAGTGAGTATTCTCGCGATGTGAGAGTCTAAGAAAGAATGGAAGTCTTGAAGTGGGTTTCTTCATATGATTCGTTTCCGAATAAACTTGAAGGGCGCGTGCTAAACACAAAAGAGCGTATCTGAGTTGTTCTGTACTGTGTACAGGAACTCGTGCAGAAATTTACATGTGCAGTGCAAGTTAAAAACCGGTGACGTCCCCGTCACAGGCAGAGGAGATGAGGCGGCGTCCTCATCTCGGCGACAGCAGCTGATGTGAGATCGCGCTTTCGGTTATGCGTATGTCAGGTGGTAGCACGTCTATACCAAATCCAAATTACACAGATGTATGCAGGTCTACACACTGAATAACTTTCTGTTAATCGTGTTTTCGAGTACTATCATTAGTCTGGACAGACCAAACAAAACAAGGTTTTGCCAAACACCGTCCATAGAAGTGAGTTATTGTTATTATAGCCCACTAGCCTAGCGTAATCCCCATTGATCACACGCGACCTTTCATCGACTATCGATATCATTGTTCTGTTAACTATTCTATTGTAAAATGTACTCTATAATCACTTATCACCTCTTTTGTGATTTTTCTAAGATCGTCTGCTGTGTCCACTTGCCACCATATTGTTATTCACCATGGTAACCATTTCCCGCGTGACAAAATAACGAAGTTTTATTGGTTAAAATAAAAAGGGCTACAACTCCGTTTGCACACACTTTAGTTTCGTTTACTTCCTCATTCAAGTTTCAGTTTTACCTTTGGTAAAAGTTTTGCCCTCACTCAGTCACTCTTCAATCTGAGTAAAAAAAATCTATGTAAGGTAAAGTAAAAAATGTATGTAAATATTAAATGTACAGTATAATGAGTATTACTGTTTATTAGAAAATTAGAAATACTTAAAGTCTTACAGTTACACTACATCTCATTATTTTTGCATGATTATTATACATTGTTGTTTTCTGTTTGTAGTATCATGTCTTAGTATCCTTGTGGCACCAACATTCAACAGTGGATCACTTAAATCATAGATAAATTCCTATTTTTTGTTTATTTTTGTATTTATTATGGTGGGTCTTCAAACGCGTGCGCGTGCGCGGGAACACCTTCTTTTTGTCGTGCCGTTCTTTCTGGACACAAATCGGACCTTTCCAAACATTTCCGGACGACAGACGACCACAAATTACCAACCAAGTGCCGACCAAAATGCAGCTGCACTTCGCTCCACACGCAGGGAAGTTTAATCTACCGTATTTACTCGCAAATTCATCGTCTAAAATTGGCATTTTTTCTCCTCGAAATTTTCGCAAAATGGCCGCCTCCTGTCACTGCAACACTCACACTGTCAAACTGTCTTCTGTGACGTTCGTGACATTCATGTTCCTTGTTTTCTTCACGCGTCTTGAACACCAAGAACCGCCGCTTCAACCAAGTTTTGGCGTAAACAACTCCTCATTCCACCACCTAAACTCAAACACTAGCCTGGGTAACAACCTCCACTCTAACTTCTACTCCGCCTCACTACACAAAAGAAAAAACTACCTACTTTCTCACAACGCTCCAAAAAGGTCATTATTCTACATTTTCTTACTCCTCTTAGCTAAATCACCCGACATTGAATGCAACCCTGGTCCCACGATAAACAGCACTAGCGACCTCAAGATTCAAGTCACTAACTTTCAGAGTATATGGGCCAAAAAAGAAGTCTTCTGGGGCACCCTCGACTCGACCAGTCCCGACATCGTTATTGCTTCAGAAACATTCCTCTATCCAGCCAAGCTCACCAGTGAAGTTATACCAACCGGATATGTAGCCGACCATCTGCGCAAAGACCGCTCGTCTACTCGCGGTGGCGTTGCGATCATCCACAAGGACGACCTCACCAGCGAACGCATCCCAATCATCTCCCAAGCCCAAATCGTTGCAGCGAAGTTTGTGACTGATCACCAACAACTGATCGTAGCAGCCGTTTACCGTCCTCCAACCTCGAACGATATGGCCTACGCTCAAGCCTTGTGTGACGCAATCACAAACCTTAACTCTGCACACCCAGACGCGACACTTTGGATTGGGGGCGATTTCAACCTGCCTGACGTTGACTGGTCAACCATGTCGACCACAAGCTACCAATACACCGTACCACTAAACAAGCTCTTTCTGGACTGTTTTGACCAAAACAGCCTCACACAGATGGTTACATTTCCAACACGGGAGTCAAACACACTTGACATTTTTCTCACCAACCGTCCGTCTCTCATTTCTGACTGCTCCCCCCTCCCCGGCGTCAGCGATCATGAAACCGTACTCGTCTCATCCAGCCTCCGCGCACGCAGGCGTAAACCACCCAAACGTAACATACGACTGTGGGGCAAGGCTAACCTGGCGGGCTTGAGAGAGGATCTGCTCAAATTCTCAACCGACTTCGTAACTAATTTCAACAAACTTTCCGACATCAATTTTCTATGGAGTAAATTCGAATCAGCATGCCTCACCGCCCTCGAAAACCACGTTCCCGAGATCACCACTTCCACGCGCTTCAGCCAGCCTTGGATCAACAGAAACACTAAACGACTCTCACGACGCAAGAAAAAAGCATTCAACCGCGCCAAACTTAGCAAAAAACCTTCAGACTGGGATTACTACAAATCTCTGAAGAAACAAACTCAACTGGAATGTCGAAAAACATACAACACATTCATCAATAAGATTGTATCCGATGACAATAAAAATAAATTTTGGAAGTACATCAAAAGCAAACGGCAGGACAACACTGGAGTATCTCCCCTCCTCAGCAACGGTATCTCCCACAACAACAACACCGCCAAAGCCAACATCCTAAATGATCAATTCTCATCCGTCTTCACGAAAGAATCCACCGAAAATCTCCCTACGCTCCCGCCTAAAACTGCAAACTCCATGCCTGAAATAACAATCTCTGTCAAAGGTGTCTCCACTCTCCTGTCAAAACTCAAACCAAATAAAGCCTCTGGACCAGACGGTATATCCTCCAGACTCCTCAAAGAAGCAGGTTCATCAATCGCGCCGGCCCTCTCCCTGATCTTCGAAGCTTCAATCACGCAAGGAAAAGTACCGCTCATCTGGAAAAAGGCGCACGTTTCTCCACTCTTCAAAAAAGGCGACCGCCATCTTGCCAGCAACTACAGACCAATCTCCCTCACTTCGATTTCGTGCAAACTCCTTGAACACATCCTCTTCACTAACATAATGTCACACCTGGAAACCGAAAATATTCTGTCAACATACCAACACGGATTTCGTCGCCGACGCAGCTGTGAGAGTCAACTTCTCCTCACCATTCACGACCTCGCATCTAGCTTCGATAAACGCCAACAAATCGATGCCATCCTACTAGACTTCTCGAAAGCCTTCGATAAAGTCCCACACCAACGGCTTCTAATGAAACTCGACCACTACGGCATCGAGGGAAACACACTACGTTGGATCGGAGATTTTCTTTCTGGACGTACCCAGAGTGTTATTCTTGACGGTGATTTCTCCGAAACAGCTCCCGTCGTCTCTGGAGTCCCCCAAGGTACTGTCCTCGGCCCTCTTCTTTTCCTTATATACATAAACGATCTCCCCGATAGAGTATCGTCGAATGTCCGTATCTTTGCCGACGACACACTCCTTTACCGCACCATCTCATCTCCAAACGACTCTCTCGAACTCCAACGTGACTTAGACAGCCTGCAGGATTGGGAAGACAAATGGCTGATGTCCTTCAACCCCGAAAAATGTGAGGTCCTCCGCATAACTAACAAGAAAACCATCATCCCTCACGATTACTCCATCCATGGCCAGAATCTCAAAGTCGTAGAAAAAGCGAAATACCTCGGCCTGACCATTTCATCAAAACTGTGTTGGAAAGACCATATCAACAACATCACCAAAAAAGCCAACTCCACACGCGGTTTCATCCAACGCAACCTAAGAACAGCCCCAGCCAATGTCAAAACGCAAGCATATCAAACTTTCGTCCGCCCTTCCCTCGAATACGCTAGCACCATTTGGGATCCACCTACCAAAGACCTCAAAAACAAAGT
>WNLI01007025.1:0-12094 GCA_025802215.1 Wirenia argentea
ACATAAGTCACATGACATTAAAAGCTAAAAATTTGAAGACATGAAATAACAATTTTGCACATAGTTTTGAATGGAATATCATTAGGGTCACAGAAACCAAATAGCTTTGTAGAGTGGCAACGGTTATTGGATTTCCATTAGGCAAAGAACTTACAACCTGCTGGTCACTAGTAAGTCAAGTGGTTAAATCTACATCGAGACGATATACGCGCAATCTGAAAGAAGAGAGCTGACAAGTGACAACAGAGGTTCTAGATTAACCTGACCATCAGAAGAGCTCTGTGAGTATCTGTGAGTAAATCTAGCATCTAGAAACTGGGTAGCTTTTGCGGGAATTATTATCTCTCAGGATCATTCACACTGGCTTCCTGAAAGATGGGAAAAAATGTTTGCGACAGTTTGTGACAGTGGTCGTCCACTAAACCAGTACCGTGATTCCCCATCTTCACACTCCAGTTTCATAAAGGAGGAGTGTCAAAAAGAGAGCGTACTGTATTATGACAAATGGGTGTTTTAATATGTCTGTACATAACCATAAAGTAATAAGCCTACGCTTTCAATTGTCGCACGCGCGGGACTGAATCATTGGCCATGTTTCCCGCCGTCTCTCACGTGACCATAGTTTGCAACCAGACGTGACGAAACCAGTGGATCAGTCAGTGTAGTGACCAAGATAGCGAGAGGCTATCGAAAAGTTTACCTTTTAATTAGTAAGTCCAGTATATTGTAATTATAACTTTCAATGTGTTGAACAACTGGACAAATAATAATTTCCAAAGTAATAAAATAAGGCACTAACTTGTAGTTTCTGGGCGCGACCTCTTGACCACACGTTGGACAGGTTTTGGTAATTCCCAGATGATTCTCCAGATGTGTGTGCAGACCACTCGGGTGCTTGTAACCTTTGGAACAAATTGGACACACAAAAATCATCTGATCCACATGCGTCCGGAGATGATCTGGAACCACTCTTTTACGGATACATAGTTTACATTCTGGACATGAGACCAAATCGGTGTGTATTTTAGATTCAATCTCGTTAAGAAAATCACGGAATTTAATCGACACTTCGTCAGTTCCGTTGTAGAATCGTCCAATATCTGTACCCATTATCAAATGTGTGTGCGTATATTTATGAAATTGTAACTTTTTTTCGTCTTCAAATTTTTTCCCGCACGTGTCACATTCGTGATTTTCTATAATTTGGTCCTTGCTTGGATGCTTCAATCGTTTGTGGATGAGCAACAAACTATCGTTTCTGAATTTTTCGGGACATTCCATACACTCGAATAATAGTTCCTCGTCGTTCTTACGTTCTGTTAGTGTTATGTTGGTGTTGGCTTTATCCATACGAAGATGGCGTAGCGTTGCTTTGTGTACATTGTACGCGTTGGCGTTAGTGAATGACAACCCACAGGGATTGCAGTAAAATGGTTTCTCTCCATGGTAGGTACGATAATGTTTGATGAACGATCGGGAATACTTCGTGGAGTACTCACACATATTACACAAGTAATTTCCGTGTTTGTCTGTCGCGACGTTACATTGGGAAGGAGTTTTTGTAAGTGCAGTTTGCGATTTTGATAGTATCAAAGAAACGTGGCTGTGCGTGATGTGTCTTTTAATTTTTTCCAATGAACCCCTTCTCTCACAAAACTTACATTTGATGTCGTATTTGAGGTGTTTTATGATCACAGCCTTTGAGAGTTGGTGATTGTCTCGATGCTTTGGCTCCATGATATGTTCCACGATTTTTGCGTTGTTGTCACACAAAAAGTTGCATCCGGCACAAGTTATGACACCTAACGATTCTGTCATAGCTATGTGATCTATTGACTCAAGATGGTATTTGAGATCTGTGACGGAATTACAATAAAACCGGCATATTTGGCATTGAAATGGGCTCAAATACAACATATATGAATGGTTTTTTTCCAGCATATCTATCCTATCTTGGTGATTAAGTGTTTTACGCATGTGCCTTCCGCTAACAAAATGACACGAAGCGGATTTTTTATCAGTAAAAGTTTTCTTACAGACCTTGCATTTAAAACGACCCCTTTCCTTACACAATTTCTTTGTTATACAACTTTTCTCTTGACTGTTTTCGCGAGTATCCATATCCAAGGGTATAGCGACGACTTTACGTGATTGTACTCGCGTGTTCTCTTGAAAATTCTGAAGAACGCTGTCAAAGTCAGATGTTATTTCATTGCTTGCTTCAAGATCCTTAGATGGTGTAAATTTTTCACTGCCAGTGCCGGACAATTTATTTGGTGATGTAATTGTCCCACTATTCTCAGATTCTGGTAATTTTCCACTTGCATGCGTGTCGTTCATAGTAATACCACCTGCAATACTCCGACTGCTATCGTCATTTCTCACGGGAATATCGCCACTTTTATCTGGTAGCCTTCCACCATCTGCCACGTTATTACCCGAAAAATTTCCATGTGATTTAGATTTGATCATAGAGTTGTCAGGAATTTCTGATTCACTATCTGTTGAAGCATAATACAATGGATTGTCATCTTTCTGTTCATGCTTACTTATTATGCCTTTCTTCTGTTGCTTAACTTGCTTTTCTCGGTGTTTTTGTCCCTTTTTAGTTTTCAACCATTTCAGTTTCTTTCTCTCAGACATGTAAAAAGCTATTATTTCGGAGTTCATCTCAGGATCCTTTTCATTATCAACGGCTTCAGATTTTCTTTTATTTATCTGGAAATTGTCTGCTGTATCTACACTTTCGGACACATTCATCGTACTTGTTTGAGTTGCCTTGACAAACCTACCACCCTTACCCCTAGTATAACCAGGACGTTTAAATTTTTTGTTACTTTGTAATTTCACTGGTTCCTCAGTTTCAATTTTAATCTTCACTTCAACTGTGCCACAACTTTGATTCTGTTTTGAAGATCGCAACATCCGTTTCGGTGGTGAATCTGTGTTCTCAGTAGCATCCAGTGAACGTTTCTGCGATAACGACTTTGTTGCGGACTTTGAGTTCTTAACATCAGAGGGAGAATTTTTAGCCAATTTTGATCTATTACAATACAACATAAATTTTTTCGCAGCTTTCCGTTCAAAGTCTGATACAGTTTTAGTTTTTTCGTTGACTATTCCAAACATCTCTTCATCTACAGCTATATGTTTTGATATATTGAAGAACTTCTGTTTTTTCTTGCTGGTTGAGGCGAATAAGTTTGTTTCATCGATAATCACATCCATCATTTTGTAGATATGAGAGGATTCCTCGTTGCCGATGTCGCCTTGGACGCCAGAACTGTGGGTGAAAACAATGGGCATTACTGTTTACCACAAATACAAATAACTGTACATTATTTTCTGACATGTTTAGTTGTGCCGCATCCGCTGTACTGTTGTACACTGCCCTCCTCTGTATGCAGGATTCACCCTACGCGCGCATTTCGTGCCAGTGGCGATTTAAAAAACTACTTTGGCACTTGCTGTGTCACATAAAATGATGGGTCCATGGTGATAACGATTGACAATCATAATACGGAATTATAAGGAATTATTTTGAGCCTCACATGTTGGTGAATCATGTTCCCTGACTGCTCATCCATGATGCGCTAATCTCTATTAACAGTCCCCAATTAACTTAAAATTATATGAACTCGGTTAGTTATTAGGCACATGAAAATTGATATTGGCACAACAAAAATTAGATTGGCACATAGCCTGGTACTAAATAATTTTGTACCCAGTGTGAACCATGTATGTACAGCGTGCCGTACGGCGTACGCTACCCGTGTATGTATGCCACCCTCCAGTGTGTATGCTACCTCCTGTGTACACTGCCATACAATGTATGGAGCCATCCGGTGTACGATATCCTCCTGTGTATGCTGCCCTCCTGTCTCTGCTTCTCTCTTGTATATATATGATGCCCTTCTGTGCAGATTGTCCTGTGTATGTTACCTTTTGTATATATCACTGCCCTCCTGTCTATAGCTATCTCCTCTTTACGATACCATCCTATGTACGCTGCTCACGGTCATGGTCTAAGTGGCCCTCCTGTATGCACTGTCCTTCTATGCACATTGTCCTCCTGTGTAAACTGAGTTCTGTTTACGCTGCTTGCAATGCATGTGAAGTGCGTATGCTGCCCCATGTATGCCATGTACTTCCCACCTGCGGACACTACCTTCTGCGTATGCCATGCCTGCTCTCATACGTATAACAACACTTACTTCTAAACTAAAAGTTCAGCAAATAACTTTACAATTTATGGTTTAATGTATGGTATAGAAATGTCTTAGTTGATTTACATAGTTAACTCAACTTAACTGACTTAAATCTTGACTTAAATCTTACCTCTGAACAAAGTCCAGTAACTGCTGTTGCTCGTTCTCATGTCCATCCAGACTGTTGAGGAAGTCATCCAATGTCCCGCGTTCTGTTTTGACTTTAGTAGATGTCTCAGGATCATCGTTCGTAGGGGTTGCAACAGATTTAGTCTTTTGGGTAATATTGTCACTGGACGTTTTTGTACTGGATATTGTAGTTGTATTGGTCACTGTAATTATACTGGGTGTATCGGGTGTATTGGGCATTGTAGTTGTATTGGGTATGTTTTCGGAAGTTTTCGTTTGGTTCGATGTGCTTCCAAGACAATTTTCAAGATTTGTTGGTTGCGTTGAAAGCTGTTCATTAAAATTGTTAATACTTTCAATGATATTGTTTTCTGGATTTATTTTAATTTCCATTACAGAACTTTCCTCATTGTTTTTTGTGAGTAAGGCATTGGTTGTGTTAGCTCCAGTGGCGTCTGAGTTAACAGCATTGTCATTCGTCATTGTGAGGTATAAGTCGCGTAGGTCATCCGCGCTGCTGTTTAAATTGTTCGCGATGGAATCTTCTATGTTTGTACTGTCAAAACCGGCGTTACCCGGTCTAACAGTTTGGCTGTAAGAAGTCATTGCTGTTCGTACATGTATATATATCAAAACTTTTCTGCTTTTAAACAATGAAGAAAAGTTTATTGTGCTATTTTGATATATTTAAGTACATCCTGTTCTCACTGTATTATGATTTCAATATGCGATGACACATTTTAATTTTTGTTAGCCGTAAGCAAATGGGGAAGGGTCAAACGTGACACGCAGTCCTACTATAGTTTCTCCATGACCATGTAGATATGATCAGGATTCCGGACCTTTTACTGTGTAATAGGCTGAGATGTAGACGTTGATTCTCAAGCTGTTTCACATTGTATGAATCTGTGGAAGACAAAACAATGGTAGGTTAATATTTAGTTTACTCAAAATTAAGTACGTACCGTAAGTTATTCGGAGAGAATTGATAGTCGACGTTTATGTGTTTGAATTTCCGATCTGAAGAGATGTCGTTGCACTGTAGCTGGCCAATAATTATGTACTGCGAAGGATTAAAATTGAAGAAGAAATCAATTGAAAAGTGAAATCGCTATTGTAAATATATTATGTCAAATTGTTGGAGGAAATTTTGCAAAAATACATGTCGAATGTCGATGGTTGAGATGTGACAAGGTGGATGACTGGATGAGCAGCAAGAGGTGACAGATAATGGCGTATGAAGACAACAATGGTGATGGACGATTGGACGTGGTGTGGTGCCAGTGGTGGTCAAGCGGAAATGGTTCGGATTCTGATTGTTTACATGCATTCCTCATTGCCGAGTATTATCGCATGGTTGAGCTTGACAAGACTGATAGCACTTGGCATTAATTAGTGTGAATGGATGAAAGTTCGTGAAATCGGTCGATAATCGACATCATCGAAATACACAGACGACGTCAATTGGACGAAAATTGGGAACGAATGATAACTCGTACGAACATCAGTGTTGACTGTTGTCACACATACTTACAGGGACAGAAGTCGTACTCATTCCAAAGGTACCGTATGGAGCTACCGGGTTTAACCGCTGCTGCGATAATCTTGCATGGTATTTTTATTGTGTTCTGTCTGGGACTATAATATAAACCCAATCGACCAACAGCATTTGAGACCAACTCACCCTGCCACCTCACAATACTCGCTATACCTTTCAGATTCATTCACTCGAGGGCCGAGACCTAGACCGTTTTTACCAATCTTTTGACGGTGTAGATAGAAACTGAGCTTAAACACATTTTAATGTGACATTAGATAAGTCATTTAACCTAGGCTAGGCTGAATTATTCTTAATGTCTATATACTATTTATTAATTTCGCCCAGCATGGTAAAAATCCAGTTCACTCAGTTGACGCGGCCCCGCCGAAAATTGCAAGTGAAAACGGCGGGGCCGTGTGGACCTGATCAAAAAGGTACAGCGTCACCCCAGTGTTAAGTTCAGCTGGTCCTTCGATGGAAAAATCAGTTGCTATCTCCATAACACACAGAAAATGAAGATCGGGAACATTGATGACATACAAAACATACCCACTTCTTGAACTATAACCCCACCAAACAGTGAAAACACAACCCCCAGAACACTTAGCCAATGAACACTGACCAATCAAGGTCAATGAGGCAAGTGCACACAGTGCATAATGTATATAGACAGACTGACTGTCCGACTGTCCGTGTACTGTATACCTGTAAATACATATGATTGTATAACCACAACAAGTAATAGTACAAACAATTTAACAATTCCTAAGTTGACTCCTGAGTGACAGTGAATGTGCATAAACTGGATATAACGGTGCGTTATTTACATGTCCTTACTGTATATTACTATTGTCTGGTACACATGGTGTTAGTGGTGTAGACGGTACTTATGATACAGTAATTGACTTATTACAGACTTAATGTAATGTATCAAATTTTAATTTTAACTGAATACCAATTGCCCGTCAACAATTTCAAGTAGATAGGATACCAGGTGCGCTGCCACTATATTATTCGCTAGAAATTAAATATTTTTCCCATCCAAATGTTGGCATACAAACTACAAGTTCAACAAGTGCTGTGAAATAAATAAGTAATGGGCCCTAAGCCATCAAGTTGATGAGAAATGCCTCAAAGGAACTCAATTCTGAATATAATTAAACATAATGGTAATCTCATAATCTAAACCCAAATTGTCATGCAATACCCCCCCCCCCCCCATTGATACCTAAGGTCACAAAAGATTGCATGCAAAAAGTAAACAAACAAAAATAAAAAACAGCATAATAACAATCAATAAATGCAGGTAAATGGCTAATCCCATTTTATGGAGGAGATACAAACTTCAAGAGCAAATTTGTAAATTTATTAGTTATTCAAATAATGGATGAACATCAAACGGTTTAATCAATAATAAATATCATGCAAAAATTAAAATTAATTATTAACAAACAAATACGTGTAATTATTATATCATTACGTAAACAGTAAAGTCTAAACTATATATGAGATCAATATGTAAAAATAAAAAAAAATAAAAATGTAAGGGTGAATCTGCTCATATTTTATATATATATATTTTTTTTCTTTTTTTTCTCATTTCTTAGTGTTACTCTTCCGAAAGATATATTCCATCCTAAACCAATATAAGTTTTTTTAACCAACATTATGTAAATACAATGTTGCTTAAAAATATATATTTATATACATCTATACTGTATATAGATACAATGATCAGTGGCACCGCACCATCAAGCATTAAGTTTCTTTTGGTGATGGATCATCCTCTAAGTAAATGAGTAAATAATAAATAATATAGATCCTTGATTCTACTACTCCACTAGATGAAAATAACGTGACCACAAGGTCAAAACAGATAATGGTGGTGGGCATTATTTATAAATAATTATACAGTAAATACTTAGTGAGTATTGAGGGATGAGATCCAAAATTCTGAATGACGTCTGCTTGCCGTTCATTCCCTGCCAGCATGCGTACCCGATATTCACGTGGGACAAAATCATCCAAGGTTTCTGGTGCCAAACATGTATTGTCTACGCATATTCACATATATGCAAGTAATGTATTGTCTATGCATATTTTTGTATAGTTCTCGAACTCACGCAGGGGTTACAGCCATTATATTATATCATGGTGATATCCCTGGGTGAATTTGAGTGGTATACATTTAATTATGTTGGACATGCTGACAGATTGAAAGTCTGACTTCTATGTACATATGTGTCAGCTCCCAGACATATTCAAGTGTCTCTTGCACCCACCCATCACTGACTGCTCAGTGGGCGGTGGATAGTGCTGGTGCCGAGTGTTCCTTGTGCCACAACTGACGTCTCCTCCCTCATTACTGTAGATATGAATGGCTGCCTTTAAATAGACTCAGTTTATCCCTACTCCTTAAAAAATCAATCTCTAAATATTTTATTATTATTATGATTATTTTTTTTGTTGTAATCATAATATTTTTATCTTTGCAGTATCCACCGCCTGACACGCATCCTCATTAACATCACCCCTCATCTCCACAACTCTCAAGCTCACTGGTTACTAACCTCGCACTGCACAAAACTCTAGCACTGGTATGTTAATATTGTATAACTATAGCATTATATAATATATACTATTACACCTTTTGCACCGCAAGGCTTGACTATAGTGGCAAACCATATACACGGTTGCAGATGTGTTCCTCACACACCTGCTAGTGCATATGCCTGGTCATAGATGTGTTTCATGCACATCTCACCGTCACTATGCACGACACAAGTGCCTTTCATACAGGTTTACAGTCCACTATAATCAAGTCCTGCCCTACCTTATAACATACTGCTGAGACAAAATGAAGGATGCTTTTTTTTTTACTTCTATATATTGTTATAAACCTGTCCTTTATCGAGTCTGAGCAGTATGCATGCACTGTCACAACCATGAATAATCTCTAACCACGGTAAGTCCTTTTTTTTTTCTCTCTCTCTCTCATAACTCAGCCTAGTCAGTCTAACTCTACTGTTTCACTAATCTGCACTTCACCCCAAATCCTAATAATTTCGGTATTAACGCTATAACTTAACCCCTATATATATAACTCAGTTTTGAGAGCAGCAATCTATCAATGATACGCTATCCATGTGGTATATGTCACAAACCTGTAAAATGCAACCAAAAAGCTGTCTACTGCGAACTATGTGATGCATGGGTTCACATCACTTGCAATAAGCTGATAAACATCGATTATGAAATTCTAAAAACTGATGATGAACCCTGGTGGTGTCGGGAGTGTAACAAGACTATCTTCCCCTTTAACAATACAGATGATAACTTAGAATTCTATTACAGATTATTTTTAAACAACAATGGTGCTCCTGCGGGGTGTACTCTCCTCACAGACGATCCCTATATCAACCCACTCATCCTTAACAGAGAGGTGCAGTCTTTCATCGATATCTGCAACAACACTCAAGACGATGGTGAGATTAAATTATCCTCTGATTCCTCTGACTACTATACTCCCCATGAATACAATAAATTCTATGAGGGATCAAAGAATAATCATCTCATCTCTATATTTCATCTGAACATTGCCTCAATCAAGAATAAGCTAGATTTACTTCAGGACTATATTGATTCAATCAATACCAACTTTAATTTCATTGCAATAACTGAAACTTGGTTACACGACTACTCCCCCTCCATCTATAATCGGCCTTCTTACCAATGTGTTGAAAAACATCGCACTGACAGGCAAGGCGGTGGAGTATGCCTATATGTTCACAATGACATAAATTTCTCGATTCGCGAAGACCTATCTTACATTAAAAACCATCTCGAATGCCTATTCATAGAAGTAAAATCTCCACCGAAAAATGTATTGATAGGCGTCATCTATAGACCTCCTGGAGGTACAACCGAGGAATTTCAGAGCTTCATGGCAGATGTGCAAGGCATCATCACAACAATCAACTCGGAAAAAAAACTATGTTGGCTTGCTGGTGACTTTAATGTGGATATTCAAAAATCAGACCACAAAACAATAGAGTTCACAAATTTATTAAGTACTTTCTCTTTTATACCTCTTATCAACAAGCCAACGAGAATTACAGAATTCACGGCCACTTGTATAGACAATATCTATACCAATGACGTTAGTACCCCACTCCATAAATATCACTCTGGTATCCTAATATCAGATCTATCCGATCATCTTCCTATTTTTACCAACAAAACAAAACTAAATAACAATTACAAAATTTTTTTCAAAAAATAAGATTAATATACGTGACACCAAACCCCAAAACAAACAACGCTTTCTTGACAGAATCCAAACTATCGATTGGAGTGAGGTACTAACCTCCGAAAACTGTGAGGATGCCTACAACATCTTCCATGAAATCTGTTCAAATACATACAATGAATGTTTTCCTCTCAAAACCATATCCGTGTATAAAAAGCCACCAGACAAACCATGGCTCACAGAGGGGCTGATAACATCTGCTAAGAAGAAAGATAGCCTTTATAAAAAATTCATTTTATCAAAAAATAGTATTGATCGTCGCAACTATCTGAATTACAAATACAAAATAACGTTTCTATTACAGCACAGCAAAAAAGAATATATAAAATCAAAATTATTAGAATATAAAAAGGATATTGCTAAAACATGGGGCATCATAAAGACACTATTAAATAAAAACAACAATTCTCGAATACAAAATGAATTTAATATAAATAATGAACTCAGAACTGACACCTCCCTTATATGTCAAAAATTTAACGACTACTTTATAAATATAGGACCTAATCTTGCTGAGAAGATACCCAGTAGCGATGATGACTATACTAAATATCTGAAGATCGACTATACTGACACAGCTTTTTTCGAAGCAGCCACAGATACTGAAGTCTTCAACATTATCAACGGCCTAAAAACTAAGAATAGCTCCGGCCATGATGGCTTCAGTAGTGCCACATTTAAACCTGTTGCTGCAAGCATCTGTGTACCTCTATGTCATATAGCAAATCTATCAATCTCACAAGGAATATGTCCATCCAAGTTAAAAATTGCCAAGGTTACCCCCATCTATAAGGCCGATGATGCATGCCAATTCAACAATTATCGCCCAATCTCGGTATTACCATTTTTTTCCAAAATAATAGAAAAAATTATCTACAAAAGAATGATCTCGTTTCTAAATAAGCACAACGTACTGTCTTCTCAGCAATATGGATTCCGATCCAAGCACTCTACAGCCCTTGCTATCACAGACATTCTTGAAAAACTATATGATAATATCGAGAACAATAAATTTACAATTGGCATCTTCATCGACCTTTCTAAAGCTTTCGATACCATCAATCACTCCATTCTCCTCGGCAAACTTCACAAATATGGCTTTAGAGGTACTACATTAAACTGGCTCACGAGCTACCTCGAAAACCGACAACAATATGTCAGTTATAAAGACCAAATCTCCAGCAAGCAACAGGTTAAATGTGGCATCCCTCAAGGCTCGATTTTAGGACCATTGTTGTTTATAATTTATATAAACGACCTACCTAACACCAGTTCACTACTAAACTTTGTATTATTTGCTGACGACACCAACATTTTCTGCAGCAACTCCGACCTTTCTCAACTATACAGTCAGGTAAATAATGAAATCAAAAAAGTAGTGAACTGGTTACAAATAAACAAACTTTCCTTGAATATCAAAAAAACAAACTATATGTTGTTTACGCCTAAGAACAAATATGCCACTGCTCTCGATGTGGAACAAAATAACAATATAACTATCAACAACACATCAATTGATAGGGTAACACACTCTAAATTCTTAGGCGTAACAATAGATGACAAACTAGCGTGGGATTTCCACATAAATATAATATGTAATAAAATCAGTAGAAACATAGGCATATTAAAATATGCCAAAAAATTCTTGCCAGATAAATATATAAAAACACTTTACTCAACACTGATCCTTCCTTATCTATCTTACTGTAATATGGTCTGGATCACAGCGTGTCAGTATAGGATCAACAGATTAAAAAAACTACAGATAAAGGCTATCTCTCTATTTTCTTCAAAAAAGAACCCATTCAAAGAGGAAAACCTTCTCAAAGTGGAAGATATAGGCACAGTTCAGTTATTGCAATTCGTTAAAACCATCAAACAAGGAGTAGCTCCTCCTTACTTCTCTGG
>WNLI01007136.1:0-12093 GCA_025802215.1 Wirenia argentea
TCCTAAACGATGTTATGTTGGTGATAATAGATTTAGACTAGTGCTCACTCATGATTGCGAAGTTGTGGTCTGTGAGTGTATCTATCTCCTGCCTCTGCCGATTCTGCAAAAGACCGAAAGTGAATTGATGTGCCGAAACCAGGATTTTGAATTTTTACCGAACCTATACCGAAACCTGTGCTACCGAAACGAATCTGTACCGAAACTGTACCGAACCTAAACTAAAATTTCTTCAGAAACTATACCAGAATTTTACCAAAACTGTAATATTTCCAGAAACTATACATCCAATATCCCAGAAACCATTCAAAACGAAACCGAAATTTTTTCAGAAACTTTACCGAAACTAAACCGAAACCCAAGTAGTTTCGGTAAAATTCATGGATTTACGGAACCGAAACAGTTTCTTGAATTATTGAATAATATAAAGTTTTGGCACAACCGAAACTTTACCGATACCCTTCGTTTCGGCAATATTTTACGGAAACCGTTTCGGTAAAAAACAACCCTAAAGTGAATGCTTGGGAAACTGTAGCAATGGGGAAAACTGTCAGATCTATGTGGAAATGCTATTTTCCATCTTTTCTAAAAAGACCTGGAAAAAAGGCAACCACTGAAGTAGCGAAGACAAACATGGTAACTTGGTAAGAAACTAAGAATATACGCAGGGAAGTGTTTTGACCAGGAGCTGGTATTCATTAGAAAACGTGCGACGCGAGTAAAGTGGCGACGTGCGATTCTTTTGGTGCCAGGTAGTTGAGGGGCACGATTGCGGAAATACCATATACATGTAAACGGTGCATAAGTAAAAGCTCTCAAGTTTTGGTGTGGCAAACTCGGTCATATTTCATTACACTTATCGCATATTTACATAATACATGCAATGCATTGCTAGTAATGGACTCATGGCACGATTGCTATTGCTAGTAAAATATTATTACCTGCATCCCAATCTTCAGTGCTAGGGGCGACCGGGGCCACCGGGACATTGTTATATGACGACACATCCGTACACCATTATGTCATTAATATGATCACATAACATTTTTCTATCGGTACTCTGTGGTATTACTAATATACCGTAAGTGAAACCTGATCTATCATGCACCTCTATCCTTCGCCAACCTCACTTCACTTGACTTACTGCCATAAGATTTTACCCATGTCCTATTTCTATACTTCCTACTGTGATTTTATTACCTCACTTGAGTCACTTTATCCGCCACCTCAGATACCGCCACAAATTTGGCTTGTCCCAGGGATGGTGGATAACCGAAAGTTCAGTGTATTGCTATTACCGTACAGTCTGTAGTCTGTACTCTGTAATCTGAATCATTACCTGCATCCCAATCTTCAGAGCTCGGGGCGACCGGGACATTGTTATACGATGGCACATCTGTGCACCCCTTGAGTACATCATTGTTCAATTGTGCTTCTGAGAAAAACAAAGCAACCACAATATAATGCAGACAAATTAACAGCAAGTTGTTTAGTCACAAAATTCACTACCAGTACCAAATGCGTGTTACCCAAGCGTCTTTAGCCCCGGCATGTCACATGTCACACTTATTTGTGTAAAATAATCTAGCGACGATTCAGATGGGGTATTACTTTGGAAATTATTATTCGTCCAGTCGATTAACATATTGAAAGTAAACTACTGGACTAACTTTGAAACTCTTAGAGTTAGATTAGATTCTCGGCTCTTGCCACCTTGATCACAACTGAACCACTGGTCTCGTCACATTTGGACTTTGGACCGTCACATGAGAGACGGCGGGAAATATGGCCAATGATTTTGTCCCACACGTGAGAGTTGATAGTGTAGGAATGCATGTGTTCCAGGCTTTCCAAAATAGCTTCTCTTATATTATGCCCTGTTAGTGCCATCTATCTTGAAATAATACTATAATTAATTAGGTTAAAAATACTGCATAATTGAACCAGGGACTCACCATAAACAATATCAGTCTCAATTCGTACACGATCGGGGCAGTTGGCGATGTGGAAGCGCAGCTCCTGCCGCCGCACCTCGTGCCGCGCGTTGAATGGACATGTCCCGTAGTCATTGCCCGGGTGGTTCTGCGGTTCAAACATCAAATTGAATATGCGTAATTATAATTTAGGAAAGAATGAGAAAAACACAATTTATCTTGGAATTTTGAATGCAATAGTCGGAGCTTGTGCAGTACACCTCGGCTTTTACGAAAATTATATTGAAACCCCTGGACACAAATCTGTACCAAAATTATAGCGAACCAAAACTACAATTACTTCAGAAACTATACCGAAACTATTCTGAAACTATACCAAAACTTTATTTCCCGAAACTACACCTTCAGTATTCCAGAAACCATGATCTCAAATTATGCCGAAAGTCAGAAACTCGTAAATCTTCCAAAAACTATACTGAAACTCATGGTTTCTATAAAATTCATGGTTTTAATGAACCGAAAAGAGTTTCTGGAATTATTTTGGCACCTCTCAACACTTTACTGATACTCTGGTTTCGTCGATAAGATACTAAAACAGGTAAAAAGACCATAGTCGCGTTTTTTTCTCAAAAGTGTGGTTCGTAGTTTGTTCACAATCAGGGGATTCAGGGCAGTTGGCGATGTGGAAGCGCAAGCGCAGCTCCTGCCGCCGCACCTCGTGCCTCGCGTTGAATGGACATGTCCCGTGCCCCGTAGTCATTGCCCGGGTGGTTCTGCGGTTCAAACATCCAGTTTAATATGTGTAATCATTGTTCTGCGGTTCAAACATCCAGTTTAATATGTGTAATCATTTAGGAAAGAGTAGAGCTTTTACACCTTTAATGGGGCTTGCGAGTTGCGACTGACATGCCCCGTCTCTGACTTTCATTCTGTAAGTAAAAAGGTAAAGTGTTCGTTAAATCAGATGTCACAAGTGGTAAATGGCAACTGACAATGGAACATCGCACACGCCGAGATTCGAACCCACGATCCTTGATTCCAAATGAATGGAACTTAACGTTTAACAGACTGTGCAGAGCAATTCTGCCGCTATATCTCTAATTCTTTATACGATAATATAGATCAGTTTGTCATAAAAACTCTTAACCCCTTCACTGCTATATAGTCTGATGAATCCAGGGCAATGTTTACAAACATTGATAATAAAGGACACGTCCACAAACTGTCTATTGTTACCTCCACAAACTGAGTACGCGCATATTCATTTGCATATCATTATAAATTGGTCTATTAAATTAATTACATCTTATTCATTTGAGCTTGTGAAGTCAACAACCGACAGTGTTTGTAAATACTGGTCTGGATTCAATTAGCGATACTGAGAGCGATACAAATTATTGCGTCACAGATTATGGAATATAACTTTTTTTTTTTTTTTTTTTTTTTTTAAATTAAAAATACAAAATTATTTATTTACTGATCAATTTACTGAAAAAATGAAATGAACAATACTCACCGTTCTACACTTCATGAGGTGGTACACCATGCGCTTCTGCCGTATCATGTG
The DNA here is from genome assembly GCA_025802215.1 of Wirenia argentea. NCBI lineage: Eukaryota > Metazoa > Mollusca > Solenogastres > Pholidoskepia > Gymnomeniidae > Wirenia > Wirenia argentea. The sequence continues at coordinate 3,502 of WNLI01007136.1, forward strand.
CGTCTTTTCGTACGGACATTCAACCAACTCATCCGGTGAGAGGATGTGAAATTTGTCCTCGGCCATCTTGGAGGCAAGATACTGTATCCCAATTGTTTGTCAACTTGTTTGTTTTGTAGAAGGCCTACACTTTTGTGACGCCGGATACTTTTACTCTCCGTGACCACAATCTTTTAGTTCTACTCTTGCTCGAGTCGCCTCAAACTTTCGCTCATTGTAAAACTAGTTATTCGAGTCGTTAGTAAACTACGTATTTTTTTATTATTCCGTTTACTTGTTTAATATTTGTTTGGTGTATTTATTTAATTTTAATATTGATATTTTTTGTTTTACTTTTATAGTCTTCAGGAAATGTAAGTAGAACTATGGTAACGCCTGTAACAGTCCGAGTCAGGTACAAATTGCTCAGAGATATGATCAGCTTGGTATGGCGGTATCAGGTTCAATTCATCTGTACATAGATATCCACTCCCGATTTTATGGTCAGTACAACAATAGTGAATAGTCTTTAGTCTGCTGTACACCTGAAAAAGACAACAAAATTAGTCACATTCACAAGGCAAAGAACTGTCAAAAACATGAGACACCGAGACAGCCGACAGCTGCAGCTGTTGGCGCTGTCTCCAATCTACTGACTGCCAATGTACCTAGCCAAGCTAGTAAGCTAATACAGTGAAGTGAATGATAATGAATCAGACTAATATTGTAAGTCCAATGACCTATAATGAGATATAGGTCATTGGTAAGTCTGTAACTTGTACCTAAACTAAAGTTCTGTAGTAAATTTAATCCACTTCCATCCGGCTTATTTGTTTCATTATGAAAAAATGCAATTCTACTATTTTCTAAAGTAAACTCTAATCAAGTTCTTCTGCGATATATTTATTATGCATAACCTCAAAACAGCTCAATATTTCCGTTTTATATGCATAAATCAGTGCAGTTGCAAACTTTCTCCGTCAGCTGAGCGACTGTCAACGTCGCTAGGAAATCCCAAAAACGGTTTCTTTTCCAAAATAGCATTGGGGCAGGAAGTCTTGCAGTTGTGTCCACATTGCAGAATCTAGAAAATGTCATTAGCCTAAAACACTTTCCAAGTTTTAGTTCACATCATTATTTTTTTTACTAGACAACCTTGTTATTCCAATGAATGGCCTATGGATTGGCAATTTGGTATTATTATTATAATTTTATTATTTTTGTAATTATTTTTTTATGTGATTTTTTCATTTTATTAACAGTTACACCCCGATGTCGTATTATTTATGTGTATTTACACAACCGTTATTGTGCGCATTTAGCTAAATTATAACCAACCGTTCACGGTCCCATATATTTGCATGACATTGTGTGTATGTAGATTTTATATGTGTAGGCCTACTCAGTACTGTATGTAATTATTGTGTTTGTATAATAGGCCCTACTCTCTATTCAAGAGTGCCTATACCGCTGTGACGTGTGTCGGCTAATTGGTTAACAATTAATATGGAATGGATGATGTGATTGATGTCTATCAAGATTGAACAATAATGGTGTCCGGCCTATCTTATAACGTGTATAATGGTAACTTGATACATGATTTTATATTGGTTGTGCCATGCCCACTGGCGTAATCAGGGGGGGGGGGGCTATGCGAGGATCTAACAAAGTTTTTACTATATATAATGTATAAAATGCACATACTGTATTATAAATTCTTCAACACCCACAAATCCGCCTCCCCCCCCCTCCATATGTCGCGTGGCACTCTGACGCAATCCCAACCCCTGATTACCTGTTAACGCCTGTCATAAATGCCATTCACTAATCCACAGTGACACACAACCTTTTACAATCGCGTGTCGGCAATCAACACTAAACAGGGACTGGGCGACGCTGTGCACAGAGGCATTTATGGGAGGGATTGCGTCATTGAGTGGTCGCTTAATTATCGCGGGGTGTCTTTCATCAATGGTCTGGACAAGATGTAGGTGTGTGGGGGCAGTTAGGTCACGTCACACGTGGCCACGTGTTACTACGGTGTTAGGTTCAAAAACATTCTTCGAACCGGTGCGGTGCCAAAAAAATCGAAATGTGCCGTGCCAAAAAAAATTTCGAATCCATGCCCTGCCAAAAAAAATGTTCCAAAACCTGTGGCATGCCCAAAAAATTTCGAACCCCTGACGTGCCAGAAAATTTATTTGAGCCAGTGTCGTGCCAAAATTGTTTTACACCTGCCGTGCCAATAAATTTTAGAACGAGTTCCGTCCCAAAAATTGAAATATTGTCTCATTTTATCATGGGCCATCACATGCCAAAAACTTTCAAATCCGTGCCGTGCCAAAAAACGTTTTTGCCCGTGCCATATGGTCTAAAAAAAATTGTTTGCCGTGCCAAAAATTTTTTTGATCCGTGCTTTGGATTTGTTTCCCCGTGCTATGCCAAAATTTGTGTTGCCCGTGCGGTGTCAACAATTTTTGTTGCCCGTGCCATCATTGCCGTGCCAAAAATATTTTTGCCTGTGCTGTGCACTTTATGTTTATACTACCACTAACTCGGATTTTGTCTGTAATATATAATTTTCAGATTTCAAAGGGGAGTAAAATATAAACACGGAAGTAGATGACTAATGATCATGCGCAATGGATGCAAAATTATAACGACTTCGGTTTGCGGAGAAAAGAAAACCAGTAGAGTAGACTAAAAACCTAAATATCACACGCTTTCTCTGTTGTATATCCAATTTAAGCGTCCAAAATGCCCATCTTTGGGGGCCCACAACCATTCGACGCCGATGTTGGTAAGTGCAAAGTGGTAAAATTTCATTTGGCAGGTGACGGGTGTCGGGTAGCTAGATCAGTAGGGTCAGTGGTCCTGTCTTCGGACGATTTTCACGGTAAATTGCAAATAAAATTTATTTCGCTGCTAGATTGGATTGTTTTTCTAGCTAGTTTTAATAATTACTTCCTTACCTATAAAAAGTCTGTCATGGTCGGAACTTCGGTGTACATAGGAATCTGATACGGTGGTTACATGTGGGTGTACTTTAGGTGTGCGTAAACGTGGGGTAGGAGGCCTGTCTTCGGACAGTTAATATAATTGCACTATGGGACGAACTAATGATATTATTAATGTAAAAACTCTTGTTCAGGTACGTTTGAAGCTTCTGTGACATATGAACATCAACAAAAAAATTTTTATAGGTCATACTAAATACAGTATTTGTCTCCTAGCCATGCCTGACCACATCTGTCCGCCCAAACGCACAATGCGCCCACAATCTAATACTGTGGTAACACTAACGCGATCTAACAACAAGATGAATCTATTTTAGTGTAACAAACATTTTTATTGGTTGTATGTGTGTAGCGTACTTGCATACTTAAGAAAATTAATATCCTGAAACATCTTGTGTAAAGAATACATTATTGTCTGTATAGAGTGATCTCATGTATTATTGTTATTTTGATATAGAGAACTCTATGTTAACAATACAATGGGACCAGACGATTACTATTGAAAATTTGTTTATATTATTATTAGCCCATTGACTGGTCATTTTTAAATAATATTGATTGATCAAAGATTGATCAAAGTTGAAATAACTATCTAGGCCTATACTGTAGAGGATGTGAATGTATAATAAAATCCAGTTATGTTTTAGGTACGGCCTACAAGCGATACGCATTACAACTATATATAATATGCTACAGGCCTACAGCCATATAAACTGTAACAAACATACACATAAAACAATGTCAACATAAATCTAACGAGTATCTAACTGTATAACGAGTATCTAACAAGATTCTAACTGTATACCAAAATATCAGAAGATGTGGTTTCGCGACGTATTGAGCCGAACGTCATAATCGCAGAAAGTCATAATCCTAGCAATCAAGTTTCAGTTATTCAACTTATTCTTCTGATTGTGATTGGCAGTTATGGCAAACCCACACAGTGTTACACAGGATAGAGAGATCTATTAGTGGTTGTTGTGCCGCATGACAACATTCGTAATGATACCAATTGTCACACTTATCACAACCTATCCAGGTCATTTTATTAGAACCACTGTAGCACAAGTCACACATTGTCTGAGAATCATCGATCACTTCTGGGCTCTCCATTGTCACATCCATAGATTCGTTGTCAACATATGTCATTTCAATTATCTTAATAGATAGTATTTTACTTTGTGATGCAGGTGACAATGTCATATCAACTGGATCAGGATTTGGGTCGGGATTTGGATTGGAAGATTGCGCGATAGAGGGAATGCTTGTTACGATTCTAGCGCGCTTACACACGTTCTTTCGTTTGGGTACTGTTGCTTTGGTCACAGGGGTTACGAGGATATCCCCCAACTCTTCGGGGATTAGTCCTGCCTCAACAAGTACATTGGTGAGAGTGACGTTGGTGAGAGGGACGTTGGTGAGAGGGAGAGTAGCCGATGATGTACTGGGGGTGGGATCGACGGTGTTCGGTACCACGTGTACAGGAACAGTTGGCATCCTGTAACAAAATAATATAGTTATTTTACGAGTAGGTACGGTGTGTATACAGTCGGGCTGAGCGGCGGAAGTAAGGGGAACGGGTCTTAAACACAGGGGCACCGATTTCATATGTTGTAGCTGTCAATTCAAACTGGGCTATTATAGATATATTATAACGATAGGGCGCCTAATAGTAATGTCCTTGGGCAAGGCACTATAATTAAGTCATGGAAGGTGGAAAATCCTACATTCTCACTTCAGAATGTTCAGAAATGAACCAAACGTACTTCAATTATTATGCCAATTATAATTATGTATGATTATCTATCAGATCCAATAGTAGTACCTGTCTAAGACCTTCTTTGGTTTGAATGGCAAAATTCCACACGTTGAAAAAGCGCCAATGACAACACATGGCGCGATTTTCTGAGTTGATAGCTTGAGGACATTTGGGAAAAGATGCCGCGGCATTGATCGCAATGCTGTGTATCCTAGGGATTTGGTGAGCTGACAGAAGTAGGATTTGAGGACGTGGAAGTAGCCCACGTCCAATGGCTGCACCAGATGAGTTGCGTGTGCGGGAAAAGCTAAGAGTTCAATGTCGTTGTCAATGGCGAGTGCTATTATTTCTGGAGTCAGGTGAGTGGCGTGGTTGTCGAGTAATAGCAGTACGGGTCGCTCTCTCCCGCAATTTGGTAGGAATATGTCCTTAAACCACTTAAGGAACAACTCGCTGTTTATGTATCCAGATTTAGTGGACGTGAAGACCCAATCGTTTGGCACACCATTTCGGTATTCCATGGTAGGGAGACAGTTCGAGTAGATTACCATTGGTGGTAGTGTTCTGCCATCTGCGCATATACAGGCATTTATCGTTATATGGCCATTGATGTTGACGTTGATCTGGTGAGGTTCCTTGGATTTTTCTACAATGACTTTTACCTTGCTGAACTCTTTTCCAGAGAATCCTGATTCGTCGACGTTGTATAGTCTATCGGGTTTATCTGATATCCCAAGACGCTCAACGGTCGTGTGTAAGAGACTGAAATAGTCGCTGACATCATCCCTCTCCACTTCAGCTCGCGATCGTTCGAGAGGTCGAGGTACTTTTAACCGAACATCCCGATGTCGTCTCATAAAACTTCGCGCCCATTTGTTCGTTGGACCCTCTGAGACGTTCATACGTGAACTACGCCCTGATTTGACCATTATCTTCTTCGCGGTCTCGCGCAGTTTTCCTTGGGTAATCGGCCTGTTAATCTTGGCCATATATTTCGCATATTCAACGACTGCTTTTTCTTCCGTCGTAGTTAGCATTGTTGGCCCGCCCATCCTTGTCTTTTTGGAGCTGTATCGGCCATACATGTGGTCGAAAATGGTCGACCTCGGAACCCCCGTCTCCCGCGCTGCCTCGTTCAAACTCTTCTTATGTTTTCGTATATATCCAATCGCTCGCCGCAGATCGTCAGTACTGTATTTAGGAGCCATAATATTTCTGAAACACACGATACATAAATAACTGATAATTTTGTATTGAGGTCCCTTATCAATCAATCAATCAATCAACCAATCAGCCAATCAATCAATCAATCGATCAATCGATCAATCAATCAATCGATCGATCAATCTATTAGCTGCCAATTGCACAACTGAGAGATTCGTAGTCTGACTTGTGTGCCTAAACCTTCTATTGATTGATGGATCGATCGATCGATCAATCAATCAATCAATCGATCAATCAATAGAAGGTTTAGGCACACAAGTCAGACTACGAATCTCTCAGTTGTGCAATTGGCAGCTAATAAAGCACATAAAGGATAATATACAAATAATGCCACGTAAAACGTAAAATTAATGAATAAAAGGTTTAAATTGTGACAAATTTATGCGAACCTTTCCCGCCCGGCCAAGGCAGAGGTTTTATATCAAGAGTTTTCTTTTTCCTAGATGGATTGCCTTCGCCACGGCTATAAGGACGCCCATCTCGTCCCTCACTAAGTCTTGTGGATGAGCCATTGGAACATTACAGGCCTACACTCGCACCGCCTATATAACGGTTATTTGATATCTCACCGTCTCACGCACTTTTATAATGTTGGCACGTAAAAATATATCACAATGCTGCATGAAACCGCGGACATATTACATTTCTTTCCGTGCTAATTGGGCCATATCGACATACATAATTATAGTATATTGTTTCAATCGTGGTACATGAGTGACGGAGGTATGTATGCACGGCCTACTGGAAGGTGTTGAAACATCATATGGTTGCTGAGTGCTCTCCATGGTAAGACAATGATAGCTGGTGGCTATAGTTTGTTGATTGTGTATCGCACACATTAGACTCTTATGGGAGGGCTTCCCATGCCCTCATCTGTCGATATAATGTAAAATTGTACAATTATCTATTGAAGAATATATTCACAGTGTACCCTTTGTTCAATTTACGCGACTCACCGATAACAAACATCAATTTTAGAGGTTCCCTTAATTTTTTTATTGACATAACCCTCAAATTTTTTTTGAAGGCGTCTGCTTTTGTCGTCTGCTAGAACCGGAAGTGGATTTTGACAGACAAAACATGGCGGAACAGTATCGGCAGACGTTTGTTTGATTTTAGACAAAACAAATTTATCTTCATTCGACACATCACACAGGTTACTGTTCATTATTATACATTGTCCGAAGACAGGACCTGTCCGAAGACAGGACCACTGACCCTAAGTACATCAGACTCACTCTGACTCTGTAGGCCTAAGTGTTATTCAACATACACAATGTCATGCAGCTAAAACATACAACAGTAAATTTGAGTAATAATTAATTTCACACCATAGAATTCTATGAAAAGTTCTACGAAAAGTTTATAAAATTAATTTACATGTTGGAAAAATCGCGGGAAAAAATTTCGTTGACTGGCGACTTTACGCTAATGTTGATATCGTAAAGACGTGTGTACTACAAAACTTACTTGGCCAAGGCCGGTCGGAGATGTTCGGTCGAGACGCTTATGTTATCCTGCACTAGCCTCCGCTTTTCCGCCGTCCGAGGAAACATATCGGTGACACGATTAAAACGCCGTCAAAATATACTTATTTAATCGCAAAACACGTTTTATAAACCGTAAAAAATGGCACTATCAACAAACTCGGCGAGCTGAGAATGAGTAATATTTGGCGCGAAACAGCTGCTCGGCGCATGTGTATATCCCTGCGCCATTAATATATTTTACATATTTTTATGAAGCTATCGCAAATATGAAAGGCATGTGTTGTAATTACCACATCCTGTTGCTAATTGGCAATCACGTGTAATAATGACATAATAACGTCCCCATCCGCTATAATAAAGGATAACGATAGGGATTATTTCGCGTGACGCATGCCGATTATTCAGAGGTTACAATCTTCCTGCCATGTTGGCAAGGCGCGGGAACTAACGTATAAACAATCAACAGCTGGCGGCGGCACGAGGAGTGAGGAGAATTTATACAGGTCATACACTTTTTGATTTTATTTGCAAAAAGTAAACAAGATCATCTATTGATGACTTGCCAGCCTCATATACTAGTTAATATACTTGTACTATATCACGATAGGTTATTGATTTCTCGGAGTAATAGCATTTTATTGATCAATGTCTAAGCTGTTACACCAAATTCTCCTCACTTACCTGGCCGGCATGTCTGGAATTTTGCCCGCGTCAGCTAACGCCAAATACGCATAGGTTATAAAATTGTATCAGCTGACCGCCATTCGCGCCTTTCATTGGTTATTGCTGGTGTTGACAACACGTGCACGTGTTTATGTTCATTGTAGGTCACATGTTGACCTGTGGCTACTTTCGAGGATCAAGGACATAGAGGTCATAGTTGGCTAGTTGCCCATTTATAGTATTGGACTACAGTAACTGTATTCGGTTGGATTACGGTTACCAGTTAGGCAATGTGCCGCCGGGATAAGTAGGTGAGGCTATCATGGCTATGCATGGGTGTGGGGATGAGGCTATGTATGGGTGTGGGGGGGGGGGGTGGGTGGGGGTGGGGGGGGGAGGGTGGGGGGGTAGGGCGTAGTGGAGGGGAAGGGGGTAGGGGGGTGTGTGGGTATAGGTGGGG
>WNLI01007247.1:0-12089 GCA_025802215.1 Wirenia argentea
TGCTAACGTACATTTAATATCGTGCATATGGTGCGCATTTGACATCTTGATGTAGTATAGTATACTCTACACCCATACACGGTAAGTTTAATTTATATTGATAAACATATTACTGAAATATACAACGAGGTTTCTATGCTATTCATTTCTAGAATACGATCATATCCGAATGGGGTATGTCAGTCCAACACACACTACAGTTAGCTGGCGGAGCAACATGCATGATTAGATGCAGAAAAAACTACCAAGGTACCCAAATTTCCCCTTCATGAAGAACGAAGTCCCAATCCCCAGATACCAATTTTTGGCGACTGTTTTAGCAATATTTTTTCCACCTTCCATGGCTTGAAGACGACAGAAAGAGGTAAACATGAAGAAGTCATCAGAAGGAGTCATCAGGAGATGCCAACAGGAAGGAGTCACCAGGAAGAAGCCAACAGGAAGAAGACATCGGTAGACGCCAACAGGAAGAAGTCATCAGAGAAACCAACAGGAAGAAGTCATCAGAAGAAGCCAACAGGAAGAAGTCACCAGGAGGAAGCCAACAGGAACAAGTCATCCGGAAGTAGTCAACAGGAAGACGTCGTCAGACGAAGCCAACATGAAAAAGTGATCAGGAAGAAGCCAACAGGAAGAAATCATCGATATACGCCAACAGAAAGAAGTCATCAGAAGAAGCCAACATGAAGAAGTCAGAAGAAGCCAACATGAAGATGTCATCAAGGAGAAGCCAACAGGAAAAAGTGATCAGATGAAGCCAACAGGAAGAATTGATCAGAAGAAGCCAATAGGAAGAAGTCATCCGGAAGGAGTCAACAGGAATGAGTGAACAGTAAGAAGCCAAAAGGATGAAGTCATCAGGAAGAAGCTAACAGAAAGAAGTCATCGGTAGAGGCCAGCAGAGAGAAGTCATCAGAAGAAGCCAATAGGAAGAAGTCATCAAAAGAAGACAACAGGAAGAAGTCATCATGAAGAAGCCAACAAGAAGAAGTAATCATAAGAAGCCAAGAGGAAGAAGTCATCAGAAAGAAGCCACCAAGAAGAAGTGATCAGGAAGAAGCTAACAGGAAGAAGTCACCAGAAGAAGCCAACATGAAGACGTCACCAGAAGATGCCAACAAGAAGGAGTCACCAGGAGGAAGCCAACAGGAAGGAGTCATCCGAAGAAGCCAACAGGAACGAGTCATCCGAAGAAGCCAACAGGAACGAGTCATCCGAAGAAGCCAACAGAAAGAAGTCATCAGAAGAAATCAACATGAAGAAGTCATCAGAAGTCATCACAATATGCCAACAGGAAGAAGTCATCAAGGAGAAGCTAACAGGAATAAGTCACCCGGAAGAAGCCAACAGGAAGAAGTCGCCAGTAAGAAGTCAACAAGAAGAAGTCATCAGAAGAAGCCAAGAGGAAGAAGTCATCAGAAGAAGCCAACATGAAGAAGTGATCACAGAGGATGCCAACAATGGCCCAACATGAAGAAGTCACAAGGAAGATGCCAACAGGAAGAAGTCACCAGAAGGAGTCAACAGGAAGAAGTCATCAAGAAGAAGCCAACAGGAAGAAGTCATCAAGAAGAAGCCAACAGGAAGAAGTCATCAGGAAGAAGCCAACATGAAGAAATCATCCGGAAGAAGCCAACACGAAGGTAATCAGAAAAAACCAATAGAAAGAAGTCATCAGAAGAAGCAAAACAGGAAGAAATAAGAAGAAACCAACATGAAGATGTCATCAAGGAGAAGCCTACATGAAGAAGTCATCAGAAGAAGCCAACAGGTAGAAGTGATCGGAAAGAAGCCAACAGGAAAAAGTAATAATAAGAAGCCAACATGAAAAAATCATCGGTAGACGCCAACAGGAAGACATCATCATGAAGAAGTCTGCCAGAAGAAGCCAACAGGAAGAACCGAAGAAGTCATCCGGAAGTAGTCAACAGGAATGAGTGAACAGTTAAGAAGCCAACAGGAAGAAGTCATCAGAAGAAGCCAAGGGGAAGAAGTGACAAGAAGAAGCCAACAGGAAGAAGTGACCAGGAAGAAGCCAACAGAAAGATGTCATCATAAGAAGCTAACAGGAAGAAGTCATCGGTAGACGCCAACAGGAAGAAGTAATGAGGAAGAAACCAATAGGAAGATATAATCAGGAAGAAGCCAGCTGTAAACAGCCAACAGAAATGAGTCAGCAGTAAGAAGCCAACAGGAAGAAGCCCGTAAGGAGAACTGAGCACAATTCAAACGAAAGCTACCAAGGCTGTAATTAGGCCTAGCTCTGCCATGTCCAACTTAGTCATTGAATCAATATTGGAACAGTGAAAGTTCCTTGTTCAGAGGAAGCGATCAGTCTACCACTGAGCTACTCCATATGATGATCCATGGGATTGCCCGAATGAATACATTCGTCTTGGTAAAATAGTGGCCTGTAATCTTACAGTATGCACACATTCACGCCCATTAGTGTGTATGTAAAGTTGTGTGTCTTATTCTATCATGCATTGGATATCGAGAAAACTGTTCACTGTTTCCAGATATACCAGTGACCATGACAACTCCACGTCGCCAAAAGGATGAGGACAAGCCCATCCCTCAAACCGGACCAGGAAGTAAGATCAGCGCTTTGGTTGCGCCGCTGCGGAAACACATTCTTCCCCTCAACTCGCATGTGATCCTGGACTTCCGATCTGCGGGATTCAAGTATCTACCCGTCGAAGTATTCAAGAATGAAGAAATCGGAAAACGAGCGAAGAAACTTCTCGCTGACGGAAACCGGATGAAGAAGTTTTCCGTCGACGTTCCGGCATTGGAAGTTGTGGAATTGATCGATATCAAAGAGAATGCTTTGACGACAATTCCAGGAAGTATCAGTAAATGTAGGATGTTGGAAACTCTGGATATCGCGAGTAATTCTCTAAAAGCTTTACCAAACACGTTGAATAAATCAGAGAATTTACAAAATTTACTTGCGTCGAATAATTTTATAAAGTCACTTCCCGCGACGATTCACAAATGCGAGAGTTTACGATATCTCGATGTGTCGCATAACGTAATAAAATCATTGAAGAAGACGATTTACGAATACCCAGGTTACCTGAACATAAAGTCCAATCAGCTCACAGATCTTCCTGAAGTTACAGTGAAGAAGACCAACATCAAAGCGATTGATGCTTCATATAACCAACTCGCCAATCTTCCGTCTTCCATCGACAACATCACAACTCTCGTCCACCTTGACGTGACGGGGAATCACCTGAACGAACTTCCCAGTGAGTTAGGACTTCTGAAGTATCTCAGCTACCTGGATGTTTCCTCCAATAGAATAATGTCTCTTCCAGAAGAAGTCTGTAATCTGAGATTTTCCCTGATGACTTTCATCGCGAACGATAATAAAATCACGGAATTACCGGAAGACATCGGACAGTTAAAGGTTCTATCTCACTTGGAGGTCGCAAACAACGAAATAGAAACGCTTCCAGACAATTTCTACGCGCTGAAGTCGTTACGTACCCTGAATCTATCGAGAAACAAACTGCAATCGTCCCGTGGCATCTCGCGTTTGTACAATATGGAGATACTGAATTTGTCAAAGAATCAACTCGTTGAGTTACCAAAAGACATGGATAAACTGACTTCATTGGAGCATATTGATATAAGTGGGAATTACCTTAGAGTATTGCCGGACTCCATCGGACAAATAATGACATTGAAAACGCTCAAGGCAGCTAGCAATAAAATCGCAGCATTTCCAGAATGTCTGGGTGATAATCAGTTATTGAACCACCTCGATCTGTCGCGGAATCGACTAAACTTCATTCCCGACAATCTATCAAAACTGCGATCTTTAGAAACGCTTAAACTCGCTGGGAATCTGTACGCAGCACTTCCAAAGAATTTAGAATCTCTACGACTTTTGCTAACTTTAGACGTGTCTAAGAATTCTCTGACAGAAATTTTCCTACCAGCAACTGTGATATCTTTGAACGTGGCAGGAAATCCGTTGTATCTTCCTTCAGCTGATCCGAAATCCCTTTTGGTCACAATCGGCGATAGACAACACGCGCAGAAAATCACAGAGTTGGATATTTCAAACATAAAACTGTTGGACATTCCCGATTCTATATCATCGTTACGGTTTCTTACAATTTTGAATTTATCACGGAACAATCTAAGCGCGGTCAGAGACGAACTTTGTCGGTTACGCTCTCTGGAAGAGCTAGATCTCAGTTCGAACACATTGTCCGATCTCCCAGAGCGTCTTTACCAATTACAAAAACTACAGAAACTCGATTTATCACACAACCGACTCGACAACCTTCCCGAATGTGTCCTAAAACTGTTAAATCTAAACTACCTAGACATCAGCGATAATCTTTTACAAGAACTCCCAGAAAACTTCGGAGATCTTAACAAACTTGTGTTTCTCGGAATTGCCAATAACGCCCTGGCAGCATTTCCCGAGGATCGATTGGACATCCTGGCGTCGTTACGAACACTGGATATAACCACGAACCATATCACAATATTCCCTATGGATTTACCTTACTTATACCGGATAAAAACACTCGAAGCAGCAAGTAACGATCTCGAAGAACTCCCGCCAAACATCGATAACATGACATGTCTGGAGACGCTGAATCTTCGCGATAATATGCTGACGTCACTTCCTGATTCGTTGTACAAACTGTCTGCGCTGAATAACATGGATGTCTCACACAACCGCATCACGTCCTTCTCGCCAAAAATTGACAGCTTCCGCATAACGACAAAGATCGCTTCAGATAACCAATCAGCGTACAAAACACGGAAGCCTCCCCAGGAGGAGGCGGCTCAAGCTGGTGGACTGTACCCAGAGGACTGATCGACATAAGACGTCGACGAACTTAATGTCCTATAACGAAGAGGAACTTATTATTGTATTGAGGGGTAAACCATCTGGACAACGTACGAGATACTCTTCTTAAACTACGCATGCGAATCAGATTAACGCTGGATTTCCAACGACGTAGTGATACAACATAATACGATGGTATGGATGTGCAGTCATTGAGTTAATAGTTTTGCGTCGTCCGTTAAATGTATATGCGTGATGCTATTTAATTATGTGAATGATTTTGTGTGGAAATAGTACCACAGCAGTGTGTCCTTGCTCTTGGAATAAGACTATTATAAGAGTGTGGCTGCTAACCTACAGTACTAAAGTCACCGTGAGTGCAAAGGGCGTCAGGGTTAAAGTATACTCGTAATAAGCTATGAACTTATATATATATATCATAATTTTTTATCTATAGGTTATCACAATATTTATTAAAAGAATAAGATAATATTATGTAATAAAATATATAATGAACTGAATTTCCGAGTATTGTCTCTATAATTATATTGTAGTATTCCCGACTTTTTTTATATTTATTTCTTACATTTTTTACATGAGCCGTATCTGATGCTTTGAGATATTACTGTATACGGCATTCTTTGCAAGATCATTTCAGACAAAGGAACGAATTATGTTGGACTTGCAGAATTGAAAAGTTCGTAAAAGTACGTAGCCTATTAATAGTGACATAAACCGAGTTAATATATAATGTATTGCTTTATTGTATGACTTAACTTGGTAAAAAAATTCCAATCAGTACATTAAATGTAATGAAACAAACAAATACCTTCTAAATTTTCTAAACTCATTGAACGAATACAGCTTTGTTCAACTTATATCCAGTATGGTATAGGGATATGTCGCTACAATAAACCATTAGGATATGATACAACCTGTTAAATTATGTTTATTATATATTTTTTACATCTCCATAATGGCTACATGCAGAAGACTATAACACAATGAAGAAATATAAATATCGACTATAGATGAATTATTGTTCTAATCCGTAATAATCCCAAAATTAATGTTCCAAACAAACCCTGTTTTGTCTACGTACTAAAACACACATAAATAAAACACACAAACAAAATGTTAATCAAATATTTCACTAACCCTACATCAAATAACAAACATAGAAACACATAACAACAGACTATAAATGCTAAATACACATTAAAAACGGTTGGCAATGCTGTGGATCTGTAGGTAGGTGTAAGTGCTGTTTTATTATGCGAAATACTCGAAATTGTTGGTTCGTTTACACACGTTTCTTCGCTATGACGTTTGTAAATTTTATGTGTTGGTGTCACATCATTGCTTACGAAATCATCGAAATCACGTGATACCGTCCTGGTCATGTGACTAACACTAGGCTCAATATTTTGGTCAATTTGATTGCCGATTTTGTCAATATTATCCAAAATCCGTTTGTCGACGTTTTCTAACAATTCGCTCGTCGCGTTTTCTTTGGACGTATAAGCACAAGAGGAAATGAAGACCTCGTTGTCATTGTCATTATCGTTGTCGATATACTTGATGCCTCTAACGTCAGGCATGTAATGGATGATATCTATGACGTCACCATCGTCCGATATGACGTCACATATGTGTAGTCCACACTCGAAATCTTCGTCGTAATCGCTGGCGTTGCCGATAGATGGAGTGGTCTCACGACTTTCGTCTGTAGAAAAGGAAGAATACATGACTGTAGTCTATTTACTGGGCCGGTTGGATGACGTCTTGAAAACGAGTTGTAACCCTGGCATATTGATATTTTTGTTACACAGACTGCACATGATGTAGGGTCGATGACTCAACATTGTTTTATGTAGTTACTTTTGCCCTGCTTTAGAAAGAGAGCATTTTAATGCTAGTAACGTTAGTTCGGGCTACTTGCTGGGATTATACATGCTGTCAGGTCTAATAATTTTGTTATAGTTGGCCGGATAGCTGTCTACCGTGTATATAGAAGATTGTGGGTTCGAACCTCGGCCGCACTGATCTGGCAGGATGTTGGTTCTATTCCCAATTTCCCAAACGTTAGCCTGACTATCCTTGTGCAATGCAACAGAACCAATAACCACATCCGCGATTGTGATATACAATTTGGAATTACAAATATGTTTTTAGACTTTAGAATTAAACACCACGTGGCTACGGGAACACTCATTGTTTGTACTAATTTGAATCTCTATATGGGCGAAATGGTGGCGGACAAAGGGAAGCGAATTGGCGAGCCTTTGACGCCATACGCCCGAGGACCGAGTGTATGGATAGGTGCCTAGTGAAGTATAGGCACTATAGGTCAACGTGCGATGCACCGAGGGGCTTTGGATTGAGCAGAGTAGGAAGGGGCTGCGGCGTAGGACCAAGGGGCACAAGAAGGGATTGGAACTGAGAAGAAGTAGCAAGGGAAAGGGAGTGAAATAGGGAGTCGAATGCAAGCCAACATATTAGCCTATATAGCCTACTGTGAGTGAAATTAGCATTGTCTACTGCTGTAGCCTATACATAGCCTGAGCATAAGGACCTCGCGACGCAATACAATGGTGCCGTGTCTTGCGACGGCGAAGGCGAAATGGATTAGGCACTTGTTATACGTACAAAATTCTTACCGGTATCGGCAAATGCCCACTCGCCGAGAAAGTCTGGCGGTTCAAGTCGTGAGTTGACAGTGGCACTGTTGTAGAGTGAGGAGAGGAGGGGGTCCTCCTGTACAGGGGGTGACTTCTCCTCTGTCCTCTCCTCGTCGACTTTTTCTACGATCGTGGCGATGAGGGGAGAGTGGGACACCTGGCGGCGCGGCGACTTGGATTTGGCGCGTTTTCGGCGGTTCTTTCCTGTCAACATTATAGGAATGACACAATAAAGAGAGAGACATGACGTGGCGACACGATGACTTTGAGTTGGTAGGTACATTTTCGGCGGCTCTTTCCTGTCAAGATTCAGATTTAATTTTATCGATAATGCTATTCATGTTTATCCATGTTATAAATTCGTAATAGCCTACATGTAGGATGTTATGCAAAATCAAACTCCTACATCCGATCTGATTTGGAGAGCTTGACTTCGGTGCAAGAGGCGTATCCTGAATTGAACAGCTGATGCATTGCACTGACTTTCGATGTCGCCTATAGAGAACCAGATGAGTTGCAGGAGTACGCGCAGTGGCGCGCGTGACTATCTACTGATCTGCGGGATCCAGGCTCATGTATACTGGACTCGCGCAACCCTGGCCGTAAAGCAGGTCGGTACTCGGTATGCATTACGTGACGCAGTAGAATACATTTAGGATGAAACCTGACCGCCATGATAAAGAGCTCTAGATCGTGCAATATGGTGGGCCATAGATGATGACATTGTGAGATAATTTAAATACCATACCTTTGACTGTGAGGTAGAATGTGCTCGCACTTCGTCCCTCGATATTTTCTGCCACACATCGGTAGGTCGCCTCGTCCCCTCTGGTCACACAGTCCAGGGTCACCTCACAATTACCGTCCTCGTCCAACTGTCGATTGGAAATGTACGGGTATTTATGTTTAGTAAACAGCTACTACCACTATAAACATAATCACGATTGACCTGTATAGGTCTAGAGAGATATTAGTGCTTCGTATATATAGGCTGCATGTATGTATGGACATGCATGGCCCGCCAAGTTGTCCAATCGGGACCGTTACTGCAGCATTCTCCATAGAATATATGGATCCGCTAGAATCAACATTACCACATGGTTCAAGAGGGCTACGACCACGAGGGTATCCCCATACAGGGCCGGGGTCCTCTATCGTAATATGATTTCACCAGTTGCCATACCCGAGCGTGGGAACAACAAGCATATACGCAGTAAACAACCTGGAGTAACACTTTCTGAACTAACGTAAGGTGAGTGTTTTTCCGTTTCCTGGAACGTCCAGATGCGCCGTCTGTCCGCCATACACGGCACTGAGCCAAAGAGCCTCTCTGACCCGTATCCCCACACAGTTGCCAAAAAAGGTGCCTGCTGAGCGTGTCCAGCACTTATAGTGCGACCGGATGCTTGTCCCAAATGACAGATCTGGGCAGGAAGCCCCCATGACCGGAAAGTCCCATGATATCGGAAAGCCCTGCTACGTATGTATGTGCGCACAATTGTTCTGGTTACAATCTCGTGAACCAAGTCCTCTCTAGCCATGCCAATCTCGACCCCCAAAGAAGAATTTGGCTGATATGGCTATAGGGACCAGTTCATCGGTCAGACTTTTGTTTTATCAACACTGATACTAATACCTAATCTAGAACCAGTAGGCCCTATATAGCCAAGCTCAATTTCATCGATGGACGACGCGATAAGAGATCTATAGACCATAGAATCGGCATACCAGTCATAGCCCAGGTACATAATGAACTTTTGTAAATATGATACTGGACTTACTATAACGTATACGTCGCTACGTTTCAACCGCCTCGCGCGGCTTTCATCAGGCGAATGACGCGCCACCACCCTGACATGTCACAGTTGAGGAATCTTGGTCACGTGATAATTGCAGGTACAGTACATGCAACACCAGAAAGCTGCAGATTGTCTCTTTGAATGTAGTCAATTCTTCTACACTACATGTATAGGCTATACTCGATTAATAGGTCTACGACTTACATCAACTCGAATCCTCGGGTGATCGACAAGCTCCACATTATCCTTAAACCAGCTGAGGGAAGGTTTGGGGAACCCGAGAACTTTACACCCGAAGGACGCAGTCGTTCCCTCATGAACTGTGTCTTCACCGGCGAGTCGTCGCTCGAACTCCGGCGCTGTGCGAATGTAAAGATATCATATATAAATACCTACATAGCAGCAGCGTTGCAACAATACCAAATTCAGCGTTCAAATTCTGATCCTGCAGTTCTTAATACGATACAAATTGGGTATAGATGATACATTGAACCAGCTGAGAGGCTTTGGGAAGCCGAGAACTTTACAGCCGAAGGAAGCGGTCGTTCCTTCGTGAAAAGTAAAAAAAACTCTGGCGCTGTGCGAATGTAAAGATAGAAAATATGTACAGATACCAAGACCAACAACAATCATGTACAACTACAGCGATGTGGTTTGAACAATACAGAGAAGGCTGGGGGAACCCGAGAACTTTACAACCGAAGGACGCGGTCGTTCCTTCGTGAACCGTGTCTTCTCCGGCGAGTCGTCGTTCGAATTCCGGCGCTGTGCGAATGTAAATATATATCATATTAGTCTATATAAATATCTACATAGCAGCAGCGTTACAACAATATCAAATTCAGCGTTCACACGCTGATCCTGCACTTAATACGATACAAATTGGGTAGAAATGATACATTGAACCAGCTGAGAGAAGGCTTGGTGAACCCAAGAACTTTACAGCCGAAGGAGGCGGTCGTTCCTTCGTGAACCGTGTCTTCTCCCGCGAGTCGTCGCTCGAACTCTGGCGCTATGCGAATGTAAATAATTATATCATACATATACGTAGGTCTATTGGTGAATTCGCTGCTAGCGAATTCACTTACTATATACTTTGGGCAGTATTGTTTACCCTTTCTCACAACCTACACCGTCATTTGGTCGCGCAGCGACCAAATGACGGCTCTCACTGGCAGAAAAGAGTTAACCGTAACGGGAGGAGCAAGCAAGCAAGCAAGCATGCGAGGACTCCAAAAACGTGATATTATGTCAGGATTTATTTCCCCATCGCCACAACTGTAATGTCGGCGTGTGCGGTATCATTAAAAAACACTCCGTACGCCCATAAACGACTACTGGTTTTCGTGTTATTGCTTAGTACAGTATTCCAAATAATGTCGCATACGTGACGCACTATTTCGTATCAGAGATAATTTTGCACTGCCTTGACCTCTGAATACTCTGGTCACTTTTATAATTTTGCCATTGTTCTAGCGTTGCCCAACAACGAAAGTACCTGGCGTTGCCTCACAACGAAAGTACGCATAAAATTTTAGCCTACACCGAACAGCGAGTGTGACGTCAAATATAAAAGCACGCATACAATTTTGTAGCAGATCGGTTTATAAGTGCACTTTTCTCTGGATTTAACCGCGTAGGCTACGTGGCTCAGTGGTTAGGACGTTCGCCTGCCATGCAGGCGGCCCGGGTTCGAACCCAGTTCAGTTTATCTTTTAATTTTAATTTTATATTTATCCAAAATAAACGGTAGCCTATTAGTTTGCTTGGTTTTAACGGGGATCTCGCCGAAGGCGAGATCCCCGTTAAAACCAAGCAAACACCGTCGAGTCTCAAAAATGACAGACTGTACATAAAGGGGAGCTCGCCGAAGGCGAGGTTCCCGTCCCAGACTGCACACCTCGCAACGATGTCAACGTTGAAATTTCCGTAAATGATTTCCTATAGGTACTGTGTTCGAGGGTTTCCCTATCTGGACTCCCACATTTGACGACACACACAATTTCAAAATATTGTGCTACTATTACATTGTATTGTATAATTATTAGCGCTGTATGTTTCTGTATACATGTACATACGAATTATAGGCCTATACGTGGCCTATATATGGCTGCTAAAGTGTGTGTAGGCTACACATGGCAAATTATGGCTCAGCTAAATTCTTATCACCGCACGTGGAATACAAAATTATGATAAATCGATATAAAAAGTTCTATCTACTGTAGGTTTTGGCGTCACGATTTTTTACATGACATTTTAGTTATTAAAACTAAGCAAACACCATGAAGCAAACATCTTGAAGCGAGCGGAGCTCGCTGAAAGCCCCGACTGTATGTCTCGCAGGGATTTCAACGTGGAAATTCCAGTATCTTCGTAAGGGAATGACGATTCCATTATATGGACGTTCCCGCATTTGACGGCACAACGTGCAGTTTAAAAATATTTTGCTTTTGCTAAAAACACAATTATACAATTTTAGGCCTACACACTGACATTTTTGGGTAGGCTACACTGTCCGTATTTGGGTTCAGGTCTAGTTGGGAACTTGGGCATGCTATTTTGTATTCGTTCAAAAAATACTGCAAAAAAAACTTGCGGTGTAAGCTGATTTCAGAATGGTTTCATTAGACATTATGTCGCCATCAACCGACACAATAATAGGCTATCTCGTTACGCAAAATGACTGTGCAATTCTATTTGTTTTGATAGGCTATAATCCTTGAGAAAAAGACAGTTAAAATGCTCTCTAACGATATAATCGTACGCTAGTATAATATATTAGTGAGTTCG
>WNLI01007358.1:0-12084 GCA_025802215.1 Wirenia argentea
ATTGTGTCAAAATTATAGGTGTAAACATGTTATGTTTAATGTCCAACAAGATAACAAAATTTACCGCCGTTGCAATTTTGGTTTAACGTGTTACATTTCATGTATTTAAATTCAAAATGTCCATAATTTCATTTCATTTGATAAATAACCAAAAAATATACAGGAAAACACTCAATAAATGATTTATAATGACTATATCAAAAGATACACAAAAAATTACTGCATTCAAATATTTGTCTATTTTTGGGGTAGGGCAAAATTCGCGCTATGTCGACACCTATATTTCGATAACAACAGATCATAAGTTGAACTTTATATTTTTCTAGCATAGTAGAATCATGTATGCAACTTTCAGGCCAATTTTTGGTGCTATATCTGCAATAGTTTTTGATTACGACGCGTTAAAAGATTTGGCGACTTTCAAACTCAAAGCGATTTTTGAAGAAAAAATGCGTAAAATGTTGAAATATTGTAAATACCTGACAAAATATGGGACAAAGTCACAGTAAAATGTTAATGTATCATTTATAATACGGAAATACAACAAAAAATGATATAACATGGTCATAATACTTGTATGTGAGAAGTAACATGGCATTCAGGAATTTGAAGATTTGCCGTCAATCGGCGCTACGATCTACCCCGCCACCACCAAACCCACCCGAAGTTGGCCAGATACCGAAATTTTTCTTGTTGCATATACCATAAGCTTTCAAAAAAACCATGTCTCGATAATGACGGGCTCGGGTGGTACCTAGCTCACTCACAGCCCGGTGTAGTGTGATACGAGGTTTTTACTATTTTTATTCTGTCATTTTTTGTTGAGTTTACAAATTAACATTATAAGGTTTAACATCAACAATAATGCCAAAATGTGATGGGTTTCAATGTCATTTAGGTTGGGGTAAATGGCGTGTTACCATTGGTTGTGGGTCGAAAGTGGGCAGGTCTTGTATGCGGGGAGTATGGTTTGATGGAAATGCGCAGCATTCTAAGTCGCTTAGTCTAGCCGGGAACATTGTACTTTCTACAATGATTATTTAGATGATTGAGGTGCGTTTTTCACACTGTGTGGCATTTATGAGGGATAGGCACATTTTGTGGGACAGTTTAGATTCGTTTTTGGAAAATATATTTTCACGATCCCTTTGGACCTTTTCCACCTTTCGGATGTTTTCAATATGCATAACACATAACTTTGCAGTCTGATGACTTATATGTGTTTTGTTGTAGAGTAAAAATGTGTAATACAGAGTTTACGATACACCATTTCTCAGTAACACTTGCTACAGAGGCTTACATATGATTTCCCTTAAAAAAAAAAAATTATACACCAGATATCTAATGTAGATTCACGTAGCCTAATACATTTCCAATAAACGTCCGTACTAACATTGCCAGATTCAATTTAGTTGCCTGTAATATAATTCAAAGGTGAAATTTTTAAGATTACATTAGTACTTTTTATATTGAATATCATCATTATATAAGTACTTAAGTGTACTTTTAGTTTTTGCACTAATCCATATTATCTGAGTAATATAGATACTCGAATGTAACAAAATACCCAGTGACAGATAAGGCCGGCAATAAAAAAAAGATCGTTTCCGGTGGATCTCCCTGGTGAATTTGTTTTTGATGGTCAATAGGGAGTCAATACATTTTTTTATTGATGGTCACAGTTTACAAAACACATAAATTTTTTGGTGTGTTATTTAATGATATTGTGTGATTCTAATCATTATGTTGTCCCTGTGACAGATATTGTGACCATAAAACATTAATATTTTATAGATATTAATTTTTTACATATTGTACACTGTATAATTTCATTAATTTATTTCATTATAATACTACAATTCCTAGCAAATGCATACATGAAAAAATAATTATTGTATAAAAAATAAATTTCTAGAATTTTTTTAGTCACCAGGTTCACAGGAAACATACATTTTTTTATGGTCGGACTAATAGTGATATAAAGCCAGGCACAAATTGTGAGGCCCTCTCCAAATGTTCTTTCCTCCCATATGATAGTAATAATGTTTTATTTATTTAAAAGACGTTTAAAATACAGTCCGAGGACTAGAATACATTTTACGTAATAGTTTAAGTACTAAAATTACAAGCGACAGTCAGCAATCAGTAGAAACAAAAATCATAATATCAATCAATAGGCCTATTACATACAAATTTTAAAAACAATACAAACAAAACAAAACAAATCTTCAAGTGGCCCATTGGCTGTACACAAAATAATAGGCTATATACCTATCTGGGGTCTGGGGGTGGATACGGGATAGCATCGTCGTAAAGCGGTACGTATCTCCTGACGCCGCTTCAGATAGTTTGTGTCCCTCACTATAGTTTGTGCCCCTCACTAGTTTGTGGTCTTCACTAGTTTGTGCCCTTACCTCTCTAGTTTGTGCCCCTCACTAGTTTGTGCCCCTTCACTAGTTTGTGCCCCTCACTAGTTTGTGCCCCTCACTAGTTTGTGTCTCTCACTAGTTTGTGCCCCTCACTAGTTTGTGCCCCTCACTAGTTTGTGCCTCTCACTAGTTTGTGCCCCTCACTAGTTTGCGTCCCCCTCACTAGTTTGTGCCCCCTCACTAGTTTGTGCCCGATCACTAGTTTGTTCCCCCCTCACTAGTTTGTGCCCCTCACTAGTTTGTCTCCCCCTCACTAGTTTGTGTCCCCCTCACTAGTTTGTGCCCCCTGACTAGTTTGCGCCCCTCACTAGTTTGTGCCCCATAACTAGTTTGTGCTCTCCACTAGTTTGTGTTCCCTCTCTAGTTTGTACCCCACCCCTTTCGTTAGTTTGTGCTCGCCTCAGTTGTTTCTCTCGAGATCTAGCATTGCGTATGCTACTGACAGTATACAGGTAAGGGTTGAGGGCTGCATTGATGGGTAACACAACGACAGCCAATATGGCCGCCACATCCCGCGGTACCCTGTAGCCTCCAATACCGTACAGACTAGCTATGATGAGGGGGAACCAGCACACGAGATCAGTGAGGACCAACAGGAATAGGGTTTTCGCGAGCGCGATGTCAGCTTTGCGGGTTGGATCGGCTGTTTGTGATGACCGATGAACGCTAATGTATATACTTATGTAGCATATCAATGTTACTATACAGTTCAGTAGATTGACCAAGATAAACACCGCCAGTGTATACTCCCATCCACTGGAAATGCCGTCAAAGTCGTAAGCCAGACAGAGAGCGGTTTTACCGTAAAAGCTACCACCAAAATAAGACTCGACTACAACTGGAATAATAGACTCTATGAGTGATACAAAGAACACAATCACACATACGACTATGACAAATTTTCGAGAGTATGATATTGCCTTCAGCGGGAAAACAAATTGTATAAAACGATCGATAGTTATCAGAAGAAGAAGGAATGAGGAAAGCTGAGCAGATAACGTACTGATAACACCACAGAATTGACACAACCCACTCTCTCTCCACTCGACATCATGGATGATATACCCACCTCTGTAGTATGTGTCGACACTTGCCAGAATCACGAGGTATATCCCAGTCAACAGATCGGAACAACTCAAGGCAAAGATACAAACTTCAGGTGGGGATTTTATGCCTAGTATTGGTCTACAAATGGCGACAGCTATGTTGCCAATAAGAGCGAGACTACCGATCACCCATATGGTAATCCGAAGTAACCCGTTAGACATGAGGTCATCACAGGAGGAGTATGTCCCGAACCCTGGTGTACAGTTAACGAGGAGATCTTTATTCGTGAAACAGCAGAACCTGAATGAATCGGTCTCAATGACATCTGATGTAATGCTACCAAAGACATCAGGGTGGACATGCGTCAGACTGTTGCCTGTCAGAATCACTTGAGTGAGATGATGTCGCGAATCAAATACACCTCGCTCTATAAGTCTTATTCCATTTGCCGATAAATCAAGTACCTTAAGACTGGACAGACCGTAAAGTGCGCCAGCTTTTACCTCAGATATATTTAGACCAGATAGGTTTAGCGTAGGCATCTTTGACAGGCCATAGAATGTTTCACTGAGTATAATACCAATGTTGTTTCCATGAACAAGTAGGTGTTCAAGTCGTGAAAGATGTTTGAAAGTCTTCTGCCCGAGAGTCGTAAGGAGGTTGTCACTCAAGTCAAGGGTAATGAGGTTGTGTAACCCATCAAATGTGGAATTGTCAACCTCCTCAATCTGGCTACCCGAAAGTCTTAAAACTGCTAAAAAGGGATATCTTGAGAATACGAACATGCTTACTGTTCCAAGATCATTGTTTGCCAGGTTAATTGTTCTAGCATATACAGAAAAGTGATTGATCGTTATAGAGACATCAACTGTAATATTGCCTTCACAATTGTAGTAGAAACCTCGACAGGTACATCCTACGGGACATTCACTTAGGCCACAGTACTTCTCATCACTTTGGTGACGTAGACAATCGAACACACCATCACACACCTGTGACCTGTCAATGCTGTATGTCTGATCACCCCCACACCTGTACAGTCCTGGACTACTTGTGTCATCACACTCTGCTTCATCCTCGTTGTGCTGGCAGTCTTGGATGCCATTGCACACTCGCTTCATGTCAATACAGTAAGACTCGGGGCATTTATATCTGCCTGGACACTCGAACGATGAACAGTCGCCGAGGTGTGCTCCGTTAATACAAGATCTCATCCTTCCACCTGTATCATACCCCAGCACACAGGCCTCACCTCGGGTAAAGCACCCCACATTGTTTTCTGTGCATCTTCCTTCTACTGGAGAACACCTTGTGTAATTCATGGGATTACCGATCTTGTAGTATACTGACATATATGGTTCATCTAGCGCAGAGCTGCAGTCTACTACACCATCGTTTTCTTGACCTAAGGCTATGCATCGTCCATCACCACAGTGAAAGCCATTGGTACAGTTATCCCTGCTCGTGCAACGTGCTTCATCACTGAGATCTATACAACCATCGTGTCGTCCATTGCAGCGTCGTGTTTCATCGACACACTGTCCACTGTCACACCTGAACTGTCCATGAGTACACGGCGGATACACACATCCTTCCTCATCACTCCCGTCACTGCAATCACTGAAGAAATCACAGTACTTGGATATCGTGATTGCTTTGTCGTTTGTTTGGCATTTGTACCAATAGTCGGGTAGATCACAATCTTGTTCATCCTCTGCAGTCTTACATTCATCCACCCCATCACAGATCAGATCAGGTGACACACATGATGCGTCAGCACACTGCAGGTATCCAACCTCACAGGTCTTGGGCACTGGCACAACATCTCGTACACAAAACACATGATTCGGCAAACACCTGATGGACACCCGTGACTTGCTGCCTGTCTCGGTCTCATTTTCATGTTTACTCTGGTGGCAGTGTTGAGGGTAATACTGGAGGATGAACTGTTTATATTGGTCATATTCATATTCAAATGTTGTATTACTAACACATTCACTGGCCTTGACTATCTCCAGTCTTTCAGTCTCACTCTCGATCAAGTCATTCCGAGACCTGTACTGAAGACAAGACAGATTCCCATGACTCATTACCCAGATACTACCATATGATTCATGATGCTGGACATAGGTCAAGTATCTACGTCCTGTTTCTAGATTGATAACATCTCCAAGTTGTCCACCGTATTTACCACAGTACCTGTTCATCTTAACTTGTGACGATAAGAGTTCATATGTATTTACCACCAACCAACAGCGACCGTGGATAAATATCCAGTCAGTTGGACATGTGTAGTTCTGTTTCATTTGTTCATGTTTATATGACATTGTGTTTAACTGTTCCTGGATGATAGCTGTGATGTTGTTACTTTTGTCAATTTCTGGATACTCGCAAATGTATGCGACATGTGAGGCAGTCGTTAAGACTTCCATATCACAGGGCATGGCTCTCCAATTGCTTGACTGTTGAGGACTGTAGACCTGCATCATACCACACTCGTACCCTGGATTGTCCTCAGGTTGTACCTCGAATGCATCACCCTGTTCAAAAGTCATTATTTTCTTTAATATTTATATTGGTATGTATATGTGTACACAGTAAATAACACATACGTCAAGACCCATTACGTCTTGCCATTCTGCCATTCAAATTACAGTAAATAAAGTTTTAACTACTATATAATGAAGCGGTTAGAGAAGTTCATCAATCTGTACAGGTTGATCAATGCTTCTCTTTCTTTTCTGTAAACGTTCCATAGATGGTCGGGATCCTTTTTGGGTTCAGAACTTCAGATGGATCATGCTCCCTTTTTGGCCGTCTCATTTTGAGGATCGCAATCCATGAACTTTGAGCACCTGTGGTCCTAAACTGCTTACCTGGGTGTAAAATTACCGAAGCCTGGATATCAAATACACACATATGGGGCATTGTTGAAAGGGATCGCACCTATAAACGTAGCTATGTTTAGTTGACTGCACTTCAAGACGTCTCCCGAAGTACAGTGTGTTATTTTTGTCACACCATTTATTGAGATTATCCTCGATTATTTACTCGCTACACACCCCGAGAATTTGGATTTGTGGACTGCTTTCATATGATGCTGTTGACAGATGGAAGGTTCGACTCCCTTCACGTGTGGGAGTTACCCCTGCCAGAGTAGGCTTTGGAGTCGGTTTATACTGTATGCAGTAGCATCCTGAAGCGAAGCGAAACGGCAACCACTTCTGTGTTCCCACTTTGGTTTCGATTGCTAATGTATGGAAGTTGGTGCCAAGACCGGTTTCTACGCCTGTGTCATTCCCTTATTTGAGGGGGTTTGGAGTTTTCATCAGTGATGTGTATTTTCGGGGTTCGGCCCCCTAATAAAGATAAATACCTCAATTTGAAATTGCTGTGGAATCTGGTGGCTAATCATGTCAGGGTAGTACCAGTCAGTTATGGTGAGGGGGGTGCCATCAGTCCATCTCCATTGGGTGGTTCCATCCTGTAACAGGGGTGTACCAGTCACTGGTGTTGGGGGGAGGTAACACAACAGGGATGTACCAGTCAATGGGTGTGGGGGGCAGCATCTGTAATACAGGATAGGATTAGGTCCTGTAGTACAATGTAAGGTCCTCTTATACGCCTGGATACTACTGCTAAATGTAGTAAGATCCTATGCAACTATCACCACTACAAATTTTATATAAATGGTATAGTTTAACATTCTACACTACAGTATGTACTACAATGTCTGTAACTTTGTTTGTGGATCACTTGGTGCTCACTCTCTCAAATTCATTTTAATTATACTGTGAGGTGTTTTATAGAGGGATCCCTTCGCTCACGGTGTAGTGGTTAGAGTGTGCACCTTTCAGCAGAGAGCCCGGGATTCGAGGCCGAATTTGAGACACATTGTACATGGCAACGTGGACATAAGTGAAAGTGCGGTATACCAAATGCACATATTTATTTTTTTATTTTTTTCTCTGAGATGTTTAGTGGTGGAATACTTTACTGTGATGTGTGTTGTAGAGCAGTTCTCAAACTTTTAATGTGGGGAGCCAGTAGCATACCCAAACCCACACTTTGAGAACCACTGTTGTACAGGAATCAAATACACTAAGACGTTATTAATACAGTAACAATTATATACAGACACAGTAATTATTATATATAGAAACTTACTTGAATGGTTTTCTGGAGTCCAATGAGTACATCAGCCTGGAAGTGGTCACCCTGTTGAATGTGTCCCATCCATATGTTTGCTATGGCAGATTTGATGGCCTCCAATTCGTCTAGAGAAGACGTACTGAACAGATTCCCCCCATTTGATGCACATTTGTCATGTGCCGTCTTCGGTGTTAGATCCTTTCTTGGAAACATTACAAATTCGTAGTAATGGTTGTCATATTGAATGAGGTCCGTTATCGTTACATACTGTTGTTTGTATTCCATATGTTGGTACTCTATGTTAACGACTGCATAGGTCAGTTCTAGTACTAACATCTCTGTGGATACCGACACAAATGTTTGGTGCGTTAATAAAAACGACTCCCCCTTCTTATCGTACACAGTTTTATGAGAATGAACTTTTCCATGTTTGTCTTGAACATATTCTGTAAATGTTATTTCTTTACCATAGTAACGATGTATGTACATGGCATAGTAATGACCTTTCATACTTTTGCTACCAGTAGACAGAGTGACATAGCAGCCTGTTTCACTTTCACTTTCTGTGTTGTGGATATCAATGAATCCTTGAAACACACCACTGAGTTTATTGATGTTAGCATAAAATTCAGTGCTCGGAGCTTTGTCGTGCGTGCATGTGTGAATTAGCTGACGACTGTGGTCCACTTTTTCTCCAAGAAACAATTTTACAAACCTCATGTCAATATGAGATTCAACAGTTGACGTGGTTTTATTTATTCCTCCTAGGAATGATTTATGATTTGGTTTTGTCATTTCTAACAGTTTTCTGTTATTGAAACATGATTTCCAAACATATTCATGTACTGACAGTGTAGTTGGGTCGAGTTCGTTAATGTCATACAAGTAAAACGGATGCTGAGTATCGGAGTGAAAAACCACTGACAAACATTTGACATTGGGGTTGAATGTTATATGCTTGAATATTGTTCCGGCATCTGATTTATCTTCAAGAGTCCTATGATGTGTGTCTATGTCATTAGGTGTTGTATGAGATGCCTGTAACTTGAGGGTATCATATCTGTTCGCTATCCCTGGATTCACGTGAACCCCCTTGCACAATGTTGCTGTGATATCTACGCTCATTTGTTGGTATCCATCACCATGTTTTGCGTACGTATACAACATAATGTACACTCGGTTTGATGATGTTATTAGTGGGTCAAATAATGCCTTCATGTAACCTGTCTCTACTTCACAAAACGGACCAAGTTTGTAGCGAGAATCTACTGACCCATCATACACGACTATACCATGAGTCTCACACTTGTTATTTATCCGATTGTGTTTAAAGTCTCTAATTTTCACGGAGACAGCTAAATGCTTTGCGAGTGTCATGACGATGTAACAAGCGTAATTTTTTGTCCCTCTTACTTCGTGTCTTCGGGTGTTCCTAACATTCATTATCGCGTTCCGGTTAAATACTCCAATCCTGTCAGCTTGCATCCCTGATATCGCGCAGTTCTCGAGTCTGTGCTGTCCTAGAGAGAACGCTGTTCGTGTTTGGTAATGCATCACTGAAGATGATGTCAGTATAGTTTCATCCAATAATATTGTAACATACGGACCTACTGACCAAATGCCGATTTCCCAGTTTGTTTGTGAATACATCAAAGGTTGATAGTCGACCGAGGGCCCGTCAAATACAGACACACCGCTAGGTTCATTGACCTTCGTCATTGTAATGCGGAGTTGGGTTCCATGCTCTGTAGCAAATTGTACAACATATTTGCAATATGAAGTTTTATACATGTCTGGACATACAGGAAATTTCATAAATAGTTCATGAACTGATATATTTGAAGAGTGTCCTATCGTTAGGGTTTGTGTCAGCGTTACATATGATTCAACTCTGATTTTAAATGTAATATCCAAGTCGAAACCGGCACAACTGACGTTACTTTTGGTCATTAATGTGGCGCGTATGCCGTGAGGAACATCCAACAGGTGAAGGTCAAATGGTTCACTAAACCCACATAGAGTTGTTACTACTTTGTTTCTGTAATTGTCCCAAAGTTGTAAGTTTGAGTCTGTACAACTGGCCATTGATAAATACTTCACAGTTATCAACACGATGTGCGTGTGATTGCTACGCATGTCAGGCATGCTCCAATCACAATTTACGTTTGATATATCCAAATCCGCTGCATAGTCATCCAATGATGTTAGCGTGTTGATGTGGCGACTAGAATGATGTTCTGGAGGCTTGTATGACTTGTGTAAGCCATTACAGATATCTGATGATGATGCAATCGTCGAGTCATAAGTCATCGTAAAATAGGGAATCGCGGTCGACCTGGTCGTACTAGACATAATCAAAGACCGTTTAATACCGCTTATTACAACGTTAATTGTAAACGCAGCAAACAGTACGTGACATCTATAATGAGTGTTGGCTGTAGTTCTATTTCTGGATCCATCACATTGAATATCTTCCTTGTTGTGACGTGTTTCTCTCAGATCGTCACAGATCGGGCCAATCAGCAGACTTTCAGCATTGATGGCTGTCCCTTTGTATAGGTTCAAATATTCCGTGTCACAAGTGTGACCGATTTGACCGACACTATGTTTAGCATATTCCGTGTTCATGTGGTAAATGTCGATGCTGAACATTCTCGGCTGGTCCACTTTTACCACAAATGTGTAATTTATCGGGTATCGTGTGAATATACTGTGGTAACGTTGAGAAGCGAATGATCCCACTGTCTTGCTGGTCTCTGTGTATGTGTTAGATGCAGGTCTAATGAGTTGCAATACCAACACAAGTATGAGTGATTGGGATACTTTGTTCAACGCCATGTTTGTTTGTGTAACAACAGTGCAGAGAATTCAGTCTTGGGTCGGTTGTTTAATACACATGAATCTTGATCAAATGCATCCATGGGGAAGTAACTGATTGAGTTTACGGTTGGAAAACCTTATCCATGGGGCAGTGCATATATACAGCAATATATGGTTGGGGGTGGGGTTGGGCAACCACACCCCTATCTGCAATCTGAGACACATGACAATGATGTAATACTTGTCTAATAAAAAGTCACTATGAACTATCGCTGATTATACAGTATATGAGACTATATTTATGTATATTAATATATATTAGTTCTATGAATTATTATATATAACAATAAATTTTGAAAATATCGTACACCGTTGTAAATCTAGCTTAACTTTTTGAAATGAAATGGTAGGCCTATTTGAACAAATTTAATATTCCAGCGCTACATAATATATGACTATATATTATATACCATTTCAAGGAAATATCTCATTTCCCTGTGAGCGTATATGACCATTTGAGTGACCTAATACGTGTATTAGGCTGTACGTATGCTGTATGGGGTGTGGCCAGGTAGAATCAATCATTCGATGGGTCCTGTGGGTTATGGCTTTTCTTACGAATGAAATGGTTTACTTTTAATCTGTGGCCTAATAGGTGTTCTTTGGCAAATAGTTGATGTATCCGACTATTAAACCAGGAATGCGTCATAATGATTTTTTGATGTCTTGTTAGGCAGTCAATTGTGACATGTAAAATCAAAATTTTAATTAATTTCATCCAAAACTGATGTCGCTACTGGGGTTGTAATTAGCTATAATTTGCATTTTCCGATGGGGGACTAATTTTTCTGACAAAAATCTTGTTTTGAAATATCCTCCTCGATCCACCTCATGACGTCAGAATTTAGTAAATCATCGAATAAAAAAAGATAAAATTTTAGCTCAACCAATGTCTTGCTGTTTCGTGACGTCATCAGGTGGATGATTCAGAACGAGATAATCTTGACTAGAAAAAAATGTAAATTTGAGCAATAAGGGCGATAACTAACGATAATTGGGTCCTAGAAACGTCAAAATAATTGCAAATATTTTGTAATAGTATACACTACAACATAATTATAAAACATTCAGTAAAATAAATTAATTTAATTATGTAAATTTTCGCCGAAAAGTGAAATATGCGAAAAATTTCCCCTCGGCGAAAATTTCCCCCTGTACAGTAAATACGTAGGCCTATAACTGAATGATACAACAATAACAACATTACAACTGTTGTATTACAACTGTATAAAATTGAGCTAGAATATTTTTTCTACCTCCATTAGACTCAAAATCGACACAATGTAATGACGTAGATTGCATTCTGCCACAAAATGTTGGTTCCATACAATACATTTTTTCCAGTGAAATTGATTCCTTAAGCCCCTATCACACTACGCGGCGATCATCAGAGAAGGCCCGGCGATGTGACATTACTCAGATCGTTGTGAGATCGAGAAACAAGAGGCCCAAGGGGCCTCAAAACGCTCACCTGCAATTTTTCAATGCACCATCAGCTCGGAAAAACTTTGATGAGACTAATGATGGGAAATATGAAGTCATTTTTGTATGATTTTATATGAATATTAAAGAAATA
>WNLI01007469.1:0-12080 GCA_025802215.1 Wirenia argentea
TTGTTACTCTGGAGGAATGTGAATTTTCCAATGCGCTGGTTTCAAATGCGTACCCAGTCAATGCGTGGAATGATACATGCCCATATCGTTGCATATGGATGCCACACACGTTGATGAATATAATTTCAAGTCAAAAATGTATAATGTCCATACTTTATGACAAAAATATTATATTTAATAAGCGAGCGTTTCTTTTTTGACTATTATAGTATTAGTCTAACCTGTTCTTAGGATCCTTATTCAACAATCCACCGAGGAATGAGCGCGCGTTATTCGATATTGTTCGTGGGAATTTGATTTCTGATATGAGAATTAGTTCGAACAAGACGTCGTGGTCTCGATTATAAAAGGGGAGCCGACCGCACATCATCTCATACATGACAACACCCGTCCCCCACCAGTCAACAGCGCGGCCATAGTCGTTGTCTTCTAGCACCTGAATAATACACGTAATAGAGTGCCATAATACGTGTAATAGAGTGTCATGCATGACAAAGGATGACGACTACACATCGCCTCATACATGACGACACCAGTGCCCCACCAGTCGACGGCGCGTCCGTACTCCGTAGTCGTTATCTTCTAGCACCTGCATTACATAATGAAACATTGTCAACACAGTCATCTTCCAGTCTGCTTTCCATAGTAAACTGGACCCCAGTATCTGGTCTTGGTAATGGTATTTTCCTAAATGCCGATATGCCAGCTACAGAGAGATTTATACCATGCAACGATCCAATCTCTCGTCTGAGAGGCGACACTCGTAAGGATGTTGGCAACTTGGCAGATGGTATCAAAAGACATTTTTACCAGTTCATTGGTCCGAATTTGAATTTGGAATTTTGAAAAATAACGCTAAGATTAGCCGCCACGGGCGAATTGAGAGTCAATTCACATTGTTCGCGTAACACACGTGGCAGAAATTGGTGTTACAGAAATGAATCGCTGTATACAGTAAAGTGTAGATGTCGCCAATTATGTTGTTTTTTTATAATCTGTTCTTGATGCGTGTATCTAGCAATTATATTGTTTTTATAATTATGAAAAAGTTGAACTATACATATAGGCACACAAAAGATAGTGTAAATGTGGGCGTGGAGTCGAACCAAGATGCGTCTCATTTCTATAGAGTAAACACTATTTTATAAGTACTAGTATTTCAAATCCTTACCTCTGGGGCCAAATACTCAGGAGTACCACAGAAAGTTTTAGTGCTCGCCCCATAGAACATCTCCTCCTTACAGAGGCCAAAGTCTGCGATCTTTATGTGGCCCTCAGAATCCAAGAGTAGATTTTCCAGCTGTCAACAGGAGAAACAAATATAAAATCTTTCTTGTAAATGACCTAAAACATTGACGATATTATGTCATTTCCTCATCTCTTCAGTGGCTCGGAAATCTTAAACCTTCCATAACAAACACAGTCAAACAGTAAAGTAAAAAGCGCTTACGCAAGATACATTGCATTGAATAGTCATTACAAAGAATACAACAAATGCATGCTAAGGTACTTTTTTGTCCGCGCTGGAAATTGAACCTGGGACATCCTATACTACAGCTCAACACTTTGCAGTTCCACCACTCTACCAAGACATCCAAGGACTCAGTCCATTGACTGAAAACTACCCAAAGGTTCAACAAGTTCGAAACGACGACATTATACAGCGTACAAGTCGTTACTACTGTATAATTCGGTTCCACTCCTGGATTAGATCATGACAAACGAACGCCCAACAACTTTGAATCCAGAAAGTCTACAGTTTGACTCCAAATACTCAGGAGTGCCACAGAAAGTTTTAGTGCTCGCCCCGTAGAACATCTCCTCCTTACAGAGGCCGAAGTCTGCGATCTTTATGTGGCCCTCAGAATCAAGGAGTAGATTTTCCAGCTGTTAACAGGAGAAACAAATATGAAATCTTTCTTGTAAACGACCTAACACATTGACGATATTATGCCATTTCCTCATCTCTTCAGTGCCTCAGAAATCTTAAAGGATGTCTAATGTCTAAAAATCCATTTTGTTGGTGGTATCTACTATTAAATGTGTAATTGTTCTAGTAGTCTTACAGTATACTACCCTCGTGGTATAGGAGATAATCTACATGACACCAAAGTACTATGTTGCCACTCGTATAAAAAAATTTTAATTCCGGCATAGAACGTATACAGTTTCGATATGTCGCCCATTCAAACTGAAGTGATTTAAAATTGACAGTTAGCGCGATCCCATTGGTTGATTATTGACGGCAAGCGCGATGCCATTGGTTGCTTATTGATCGCTAGCTCATGTACGCGACATATCGAAATTGTATAGATGCGCTGTGTTATTCGGTAAGGTTTATAGAACCTAGATGGACGTTCTTAGCCGGAATAAAAAATCTTCGATACGAGTGCCAATGTAGTGCTTTGGTGTCATGTAGATTATCTCTTATACCACGATGGTAGTATACTGTAAGACTACTAAACAATTACGCATTTACTAGTAGATACCACCAACAAAATGGATTTTTAGACATTTGCCCTCCTTTAAGAGAGTAGAGTTTACTCAGTATGAACATTGAGTAAATCTTGGAGGTCAATTTTTACCACTCGTGGTCTGACTCCACGGCTTTGATGCATAAAATAGTTCTCTAGATTCACTTTCTACACACACAACAACCAACCAACTGTCTTCAATCTACATACTGTGGTACACGAAACTACTACTAAGTAATAGTAACATGATCAACTTACATCACTAAAAAACAATGGCACAGTAACACCGGGGCTAGCCTTGTTGTTTTGTTCTACAAGTGTTTCTAGGGACACGCCAAATATCCCCGTCTCTGAAATGCAAATTCATTGAACAGTTAATCGCATGAACGGTCTATTATCTTGAGTAGTCCAGAGAAATCACTGTGACACCCCCCAGACACCATGTCATAAGCGTGCCTGCAGTTAGCGCGTGACATCTTTGTCCTTAATTTGATGATTATGGTCCCACTGAGTGCAAATCCTGGCGGTGATGCCACTGAACATAAAGGATAATGGTAAATTCATAACATCTAACGGGCCTTTTTCATAACAATGCGAATTCACTCGGTCTTAAAAGAACCACTGATATTTCTAATGCGGAACTAAAAACGGGCGAAACAATTTAATCAACTCAGCTCATTATAGAGCAAAGAATGCTGCCAGTTTACAATTAATTCTTCAAACTTGTTACTTTGAAGATTATGATTGAAAATTTGACGTCAATTTATAAATTGTTAAATTTAAAACACTTCTGGGGTCATTGCTGGAAATAATGGGTCTAGACCTCATTATGGCTTCTGATCCGGATAATTATGACATGGACAATTATGCAAAATAAATTAACAACTATTTAATAACGGTTATAACGTCGTAAAGTTCTTTGAGTTCAATAAGTACATTGTAGTAGTGCACGCATTTATAAAATATTTCAGCTCAATTACTAGCCTATACAAACAAACAACTTATAGCTTTATTCTTTCTTTTATGTTTTCACCTCAATTATTATACATTAACTTGCCTAAACGAACAAACAATTTACCTTTATAATTATTTCTTTTATGTTATGGCACCCGTGTCTGAAAATGTAAATTTTCTGCCCATTTGTCATGTCGTTAGCCAATCCACTCAGAGATTGCAAAATCGATATTTGATTGATAGACGATCAGACCGAGATTACTTACTTATAGCTGATCAATGTCAATAAATCTTGGGTATTATATGGGTGAATTTGAAACTACTCAATTTAAATAATATACTATACAATCATCAACTCACCTTTATTCTTTCTTTTATGTTTTCGGCGACTGTAAATTAGGTTATGTGTGTCGTAGAGTGCAGTGAGTTCAATGAGTGCGAGTGCGCTGATTCTGTTTAGGTCGTTCGGTCCGAGGTCTTCAATACGCGTGATGCCCCAGTCATCTTTTACCAGGATAAAATGCTGGAACACAAGTAGATTAGATTGAATTTCTTGATATTTATATACAAAACCAAATTTACAGCAATATTAAATAATTACCTTGCTGGTAGTTGGTCTATAAAAACTTCTACAAACACTCCTTAGGAAAAATTTTACATTCTACTACTGACCCAATATTATATACAAATAAACGTAAAGTGGGACACTGTTATGCCGCATTTTAGGACCTCGCGATCCGCCAAATGTCGGTCTTACATCATGGCCGTGCGAGGGTAGACGAGAGCAAGGAATTGGAGCCTGCAGCATGCAAAGTATAATTATATGCACGGCTTTACTTCCAGACCTACTGTATACATAACCCGTTTTTATGTACGATCAGTACCAATTTTACAGGCTTGGTAAACTGAGCCGAGTAGCCGTTTTACAATTTTCGACATTTGTGGCGCATATTTTTAGTCCACTTGCCGAACTTATGGAGGCTTCTTCATTATTTAACATAAATGTTGAACGTGAGGAGTTTGAATTTACTCCCTAACCAAACGGGTTGTATTATTGTGCTTATTAACAAATATAGTCAATATCACATTTCCGTAAATAATGAATTAATTATGAAAATGTTAATTTTTTCACAGTCTTAGTTACATTTTATTGGTTGTGCCTACAGTTGCGACGAAAATTAACATTTTCATAATTTGAATCATCCAGTCTAATGAACTGGTTTGAATGAATTAATTGTCTAAAAATGTTTTTTCACCTTCCACGACAACAAACCATCAGTTGTTATTTCAACACATGCGTAAACACATGATTTTTCTTTTAATTTGCAAATTATCAACTTTCCAATGACATCAAAAACACTCATGCTGAACTCAACAATATTATGTAACTTGAATACGGATGTCATACTGCATACCATGTACTGGAAAAGCAACATTTAACTAAAACATGTAGCTGAGTGACGACTGTTGTGTTATTAAAACTGTTAACTCAACTGACACCTGTGCAGTGTGTACCACGTCACATTGCAATCACTGAAAAATCACTGAAAATCACAATCACTGAAAAAACAACGTACATGCGCCTCCCACGGATTACCTTTGAGTGGCGAGGGAACAGCAGTTCCTGTTTTTATTATAAAAGGTAAAAATAAAAAGTAAAATCTCATAAGCAGTGTACACTAAAGGCCAACAAAGTGTGCGCAGTGTTATGCCTCTAACATCCTGACAGTACACTTTCCAATTATATACTGTACATCACCCCAAGCAGATCTTGATAAACCGAGGTGGTCGTATGTAATACATTACCCATAGAAAACATAAAATGAACTGCACACATCACACTGAGCAGAGGGCATTGATTTTTCACATCATACAATCCCAACACGGCATTAAACTCTTTCCTTCATAATGCCCCATCGCATGTCCATGATGATGCCTTTTTTACATTATAAAAAGCCTCATTATGTGGAACCATAGCAAATGCGCATTGGGGAAAATGTTAAAAACCAAGCCAAACCAAAGTATAAATCTGATACTATATCGATTAAGCGGTACACTCCCCCAAAAAACAGCTGTAAGGCCTACATTATCACTTTCAACCCAACATGCTATATCTCCCCACACCTCTTACAATGTGTCAAACTACTGTAGATTACTACAATATTGTCAGCTAGAGCTGCTAGATTACTAGAATATTGATTTAAGGGAAACACCCATAAACATTAGTGCCATATTACCCTCATTTATTATTTACTGCTGTATTATATTGATACCGATGATACGTCCCTGTATTTAGCCACGAAGTAATTACAATTATTACGGAGTGTAAAAACTACCTCGTATTACACTCGAATAGGCTATAACTCATAGAGAATATTTATGGATGTAATACATTCACCATTAATGCCACATGTGGTTTACAACTTTCCTAGTCCAGTTTTCCTCATCCATTCTCAGGATTGCTAAACTGAGGCCAGGGAAATGTGTTCTCATCCACCGAATAGCGGGAAAACTCCGCGGTTGGGACTAGAACCCACGACCCAAATCCAACACTTAACCGACTGTACCCCATTATAACCATGTGATAGCTGATGTATATCTTCCTCTTTTCCTACCCTATGTATATCTTGCTCTTTTCCTACCAATGTTTTACAACCATTTACCAATATACTTATGCACAAGTCATACAATTTACTCATGGCGAATTGTCTATTTGTTACTAAAAGTATAAAAATTAAAGTGCCAAACTTATATAGCGCTCGTTAAATCAGATGTCACCAGCGGTAGAGTTTTGTCGTGCCATAGACCTCTGCGCACAACCTTACTCTCCAACCCATACATTCACTATTGAAAGTTAATATACAATATGTACCAATTTGACAGGCATGGTAAACTGAGGCTAGGGAAATGTGCTCTCACCCGCAGAACACCGAGAAATCACTCCGAACAATTTTTGAGATAAAACGCCAATCGCACAATCCGAAGTTCAGACCCACGACCCTGGATACCAAATGAATGATAGTCCAACGCTTTAACCCACCGAGCTATTCCCGCCACTATAGGCAGTAGGTCACTAAAGTTCTTCCACGCAATTATTAATAATACATCATAATTATGTTATGATGTCGTGTATTTCTGTATTATTGTTTCATGCTGGGAACATCATTTTCGCTTTACCCTGTTTATGTTATAATTTATAAATACACCCCATATCAATAGAGTAATTAGTATTTATTATTCAGACACGGTGATACACTGAAACCATTACACACATTGCCTGTCAGCTAACATCCTAACACACACAAGCATAACA
The DNA here is from genome assembly GCA_025802215.1 of Wirenia argentea. Lineage (NCBI taxonomy): Eukaryota > Metazoa > Mollusca > Solenogastres > Pholidoskepia > Gymnomeniidae > Wirenia > Wirenia argentea. The sequence continues at coordinate 6,742 of WNLI01007469.1, forward strand.
ATTATTGATCAACCGGTATCTGGTTTCATTATTGAATAACTATCTTGTACTCTAGTATAGGGGCGTAAACTAGCGTCACAGCGCTACTTTATCATTGACAATCTGACACAGTATAAAATTGTAAAAACAGTTCATTATTGAAAATTTTTCGTGTACTCTAGTATATGGGCGTAAAGTAGCGTCACAGCGCTACTTTTATCATTGACAATTACTTGATACGATATAAAATGATATAAAAACAGTACTCATAGAAATATATACTGTACCGTTTTTTGCTGATAGAGCTCGCTCCATTTTTTGTGTTTGTACTGTATTAGTGGTTTAGCTTATTTTTATACAAAGCTATAGGATTATATTGAGTTCATGTTTGTCTTATGCTTATTTTGTCTTATGCTTATTTTTATACAAAGCTACAGTATAGTGATTACAGTGAATATAGCATCCATGTTTGTCTTATCATTGTTAACATTCAGTGCCACATAGTGAGATACAATATAGATAAAATGACATGCAAAGTGAAATTTTATTTGATGCAATTTGAAATGAAAGTCTGCCAAATAAACATTTGTGTCCAATAAAGAACGTTTTATTTATGCAGCATACAGTATAATTGATAATTGCATGCAATCTCAACAATAGCTATAGTTACCTCGTGGCATGGACTGTACATCCCAAAACAGCCACCATAGCTACCAACAATGGTTCAACATATGGACAAACCTACGAATTTATGTTTAACCAAAATCCCATATTGCAACAAGAAGAGTACCTATCTATAGCAGGGTTGAACAGAGAATATGGCTATATTGTCTTGCATAACAAACAGGGAGTTCATTTGAAGACTTGAGCTAAACATACATCAGCAGTGCCTGGGTTCAAATCTACAGCCGTCTGAATACTACTCAAACCCACTCCGGATTGAGCCATTTGTACACTAACTACCAACTAATAACTAATACATTAACTAATATCATAAACTATCCACTTACTGGTAATGTGTCTCTTTTATCAGATTCTGAATACTCCTGCAATGGTAATAAGTTGTAATGTATAAAAGGATTGCACACAAAAAATCATCCTACAAATATGTAAATTTTGATATTAGGAAGCTCTTCATATCTCGAGTCTGGAAGTGAAATTTTATTGAATGGAAATAATTAAGTTGCTTTTTCTAAAATCAACTTTTGAAAACAACGTAACATAATATGTGCAATGCAATGCGCTTCGAGTGACATAGGAAAATACTGTGCTACCTAATTATATACTACATTTAATCAGCTTTGCAGCCTTTGCTGGGTTTTGCTAATAGTAGACCCTGGACACAAGTCTGCCGCAGGTTACTTTCTAGACTTTCTCATACAACTGATACAGTATCAGCATACCAAATTATAATTTTCTGAGTAAAAACCTTGACATGTGGGAATTGAACCCACGACTGTGGCCTAGGGACCGTACAGATCATAATGCGTTTATCGGCATACCAAAATTACCAATACCTTAGACCGTTTAGCCACCATGATCTTACATATGCATACAGTATAGTGATACTCGTACATCATTAAGTAGACTTACAAGTCGGTTTTCGCGATCCTCTTTTTCATCGGATTCCACAAATTGTAGAGTTACTTCAGAGTCTGATATAGCAGAGAGAGGTTGTGGGCTGGTGGGTGTGGTTGGTGCGCCAATGTTTGTTTGCAGACTTAGGGTCGATATATCTGAAAGGATCGGTTTCAGTACAGTACAGTATTGTATGAGAGGTTGGGGGGGGGGGTATTCTGTGAATTTTGGGGGTAAGAGATGGTGATGTCTACTGTAGAAGATGCAGTTGGGAGAGTGACTTCAGAGATATGGCAGAGAGTGGTTGTGGACTGGTGTGTGTGGGGGCGCCAATGTTGGTCTGTAGGCTTAGGGTGGATATATTTGAAAGAATGGACATTGGACATTGCATGTGGGTCTTGTGGGAGTTGGAGTAAGAGGTCGTCGGCGAGAGAGAGGTGGGAGAGTGACTTCAGAGTCTCATATGGCAGAGAGGTTGTGGGCTGGTGGGTGTAGTGGGTGTGCCAATGTTTGTCTGCAAGCTTAGGGTTGATATTATTTGAAATGATGGGTTTGTGAAAAGTTTTGGGGGTGGGAAGGGAGGTGTATGATGTGAATATTGGCGGTAAGAGATGGTGGGAGTCTAGATTCTAGAAGATGCAGTTGAGAGAGTGACTTCAAGAGTCTGATATGGCAGAGAGTGGTTGTGGGCTGGTAGGGATGGTGGGGGCTCCAATGTTGGTCTGCAGGCTTAAGGTTGATATCTGAAACGATGGTGATGGGGCATCAAGTCAACCAGCGCAATGCCATGGAATATATGTATAGCAACATAACAGTAGTGGGTAGAGTTGTATATAGCAGAGTGGTTGTGGGCTGGTAGGGGCACCAATGTTTGTCTGCAGGCTTAGGGTTGATATATCTGGAAGAGTGGTGATCGTGAGTTTTAAGCTGGGGTTGAGAGATGGTGGGGTAAAAGGTGTCAGGCAAGAAGCAGCTGGGAGAGAGAGTCAGATATATAGCAGAGAAAGGTTTTGGGCTGGTGGGTGCACCAATGTTTGACTGCAGGCTTTAGGTGAATATATCTGAAATGATATTGCAACATAAAATAAAATAAAGTTGCGGCATCAGGTTGACAGGCTGCAGCGCAACGGCATGGAATATGTGTCTAGCAAAATTACAGTACTTCAGTCGGATATATCAGAGAGTGGTTGTGGGCTGGTGGTGGATGTTTGTCTGCAGGTGTATAGTGTATACTGTATGACTGTATCAATTAAAATGTAAATGTTAAGTTCATACCGGAGTCAGTGTTATCAGAAATTGACACCAGTCATTGAGTAAGCATTCTTCTAGAACCTACCTTTCCCCTTACTCCCTCGTAGGATCCCACCCGACCTAAATATTGACCTACATGACCTACTAATATATCACCTACCGGAGTCAGTATTGTCAGTAAGCTCTTTAGACACCCCAGTCATAGAGTAAGCATTCTTCTTGAAGCTATCCTTCCCTTTGCTCCCCCGGCGTAACCCTCCCCGCCCCACGGGGGTTGACTCGGTACGACGTAACGGCGTCTCCGGCTGTAACAGAAAAACATTGGTAAATGCTTATTGAGTTACTAAAGTGTGTGCTATAAAATGAAGATAATTACACTATATTGCTAATCAAGCAAACTCAACTTGATTCCTTGAAACCTAAATTAAAAGTAATAAAATCAAAACAGAGGCATTACTAGTAGATTTCAAATAAAAGTGAAATAAAAGTATAATTTTCTTACATATTATGAGAAAATACATTTAAAATGACTACCAATATTCAAAATGGTGGCTACTTTCAAATATGTTCCAAGATTCAAAATAAATACCAAGATTCATTATTATGGTCAACAACATCAAAATGACGAGTAAAATGTAAAGTTTTTAACCACGAAAAATGTAAATGGTCATCAAATTTCAATAGTTAGATTTGTCGATAATGGTCTATTGAGCTGTACTGTATGTGTTTAGGCAATACAATATATAATGTGCGTGGACTTTATAGCGTGCTGTGACAGCGGTTATACGTGTAAAGGCAATGTTATGTAGTGCACAATATAATAAGTGCCTAAGTGAGTTTATTGTGCAAGGAGTTTCACAATGTGATTTTCTTCTGAAAAGCGATTTTTATCTGAAGAGCGATTGCCATTTGAAAAGTGATTTTTCTGCAAAGCAATTTTTACCTGTAAAGCAATTTACATTCAAAAAGTGAATTATGTAGTAGCAAAAGTGATTTACATTTGAAAAGCGACTTACAGCAGATTTGCGTTTAGGGCGAACTCTGACTGATGACCGCCTCTCTTGAACAAGATGCTGTCGAATTGAGTACTGATAATGCTTTACTGTGTTTATGTACAATACAGCAAGGCTGTACATTTATAATGTGCGTGTTTACATCACAAAAATGAAGCTTTCCTATCGGTCGTTACTTCACCTTTATAACAGTATAACACAGTGGCGTATTGTACAGAGGTTTGACACACAGAGAGACACAAACATGTTCTTACTTTCCTATTCAGGACTGTGATATTACAAAACTTACATAGTGGGTACAATGTTGATTTTAGTTATTATGCTCTCTAGAACTAGTGCTAATACATCTAGTGCGAGACCATGAGTAAACTAGGGTTAATATGATTGTGTACAGACAATACATGCAACATGAAGTGAGTAACATCAAGGGGTTAACTTACTTACATCTAATCTTGTAGCTTATTGCATAACCGAGAAATATGCTGTAATTCACAGGCGTCGTCAATTTTGACCCAGAAATTAAAATTGTGTACACGTGATACCAAGTCTCCTTTCATGACACTTACCTTAACTGGCCAATGTTTTTCGATAGTGTAATCAGCTAAGCGCGCGCCAAGCAAATAGCAAATCAGTTTTTTTGTTGTTCATGCGAGGCACAATTCAAAGATTGTACATACAGTAATTAGCTGTTTTTGTATGACAAAGTCAAACTATAGAGGCGCATGATTCATGAATGATGCCCCGATGCTCACACCAAATAATAAGACCACGAGTTTTAGTCATTTAACTTCTTGATTGCCAAAAACGTATATATAGGTTTATATATAAGAAGATGCAATTAATTATCATGGCAGTCAAATGACTATGATCACTCGATTATATACATGCGCAATATGTACAATATAATGACCGCAGCAGCAAGGTACAGCACCAGACTGAAGCAATTATACATTCCGAACTTGCTGAAAGTTACTTGGAGGGCATGGAATTGTCCTATCTTCCTTAACTCTACATGAAAACAACGAATACCAAATAAGAATACCACGTTTTTGTCATTTAATTGACTATGATCGGCTTGATCGTTCGTATGCAGAATGTATCGACAGCAGCATCTAGGTGTAGCAGCAGATTGAAGCTATAATACATTCGGCGGACAGAAATATGAAATTTTCGTTTCTTCCATAACTTCATTTGAAAACATCAAGAAGAGACCAGCAGAATCCTATGAAAGCTACCCAGTCCCCAGCAGCGTTCAATGGTAAATGATGCTAAAATCACATATTTAGTGACTGAACTGATTGTTGAAAATGGAGGGAAGTGCCTTGCCCAAGGGAACCTTCAGCAACACAGGAAAAAATGTTATATAAACCGCGATGACACCATGGTGTGAACCCATCAATCCACAACCACGAGCGCATACCATAGAGCTACCCGCTCGTACCGTCCCCTAAAATAGCTTCAATTTAACAGTTTATGAAACTACGATTAAGTACAACACTAGGGTTAAATACGTCACTA
>WNLI01007580.1:0-12078 GCA_025802215.1 Wirenia argentea
TATTGTGTGAAAAAACTGTCCGGTACGATTTCAAGCCAGGTTATTCAAGATGGCGGCAAGTGGATCCCCGTATAAAACGAACGAAGTTAAATCTGAAATCTGAAAAGAACGTGACAATCCTTTAAAAAATGAATAGAAAATCATGACGTCATTGAATCTTTGAATGGTCCAGTGACTTTTTACTCTGTTTTTTTTTTCAAATGGAGAATTTTGTGATTGATTTGCATGCTGTAATGCGAGTATTTTATCAAATAATTCTTATTAACATATTTGTATGTGTTATTTCACCTTCCAAAGTCATTTCACGCACCAAATAATGCAAATTTACCTCTCTTGTAGGGAAACTACCTTTCGTTCTGTGTAGTCAGAGGCGATGTTTTCAATGGAATGACAACTTGTGTACTTCGATATGTCCATATGTATAAAATTAATTATATTATAAGCATTGGATACATATTTGTGAACCAGTCTGTACATTCGTTTAAAAAATAACAATAACAACCACAACAGCAATTGCCAAAGATTATTTCCTATATTCTAAGCCTCTCTGTGCAGTGTGCAGTTTAACTGCGTGAACATGATTGACCAAACGCGCATCAGGCGCAGGGCATGAATGGGTGTTTATTGCAACCCAAGTTATGTGAACTGAGTTGAGGTATTGGGGTACAGAACTTATGATGTCTTAAAATTGTTAAGAATTCGGAGTTACTTAACTACTAATATTCATCACATACATTATAAGCACTAACTCTCGCAATGGAATTTAATGAGAGCAATTTAATTTAATTTAATTTAATTTAATTTACAGTAATTGGACAAAACTTCTCTTCTTCTTGATTCGGTACATTCAAAGTGGTTGAACGGCCGTGACACCATGTACAAGTGTTTTCCTATGTTCCCTTTTCTGTGCAGCTCTTGCTGCCTCTAGCGCAGAAAGTCCGGTTAGACTTTTTATTCCATCCATCCACCGTGTTTTCTGTGGTCCCCGTGAAATAGTTCCCCGTCAAATTCTTGGAGCAGCACCGCTCCAATGCCGACATCGGATGCATCACTTCTTATGATGAACCGTCGACTGAAATCCGGTAGTCGGAGTATTGGTGCCACAGACAACAGCTTCTTTAGGTGTTGGAACGCCTTTTCTTGCGCGTCCCCCCACACCACTCGGTTTGGTGTGTTCTTTTTCGTCAAATCAGTGAGCGGTACCGCAACCGCTGCATAGTTCGGAATATACTCCCTGTAATATCCAGTAAGACCCAGAAATGAGCGAACTTGCGTCTTGGATTTCGGTCTCTCCGATCTCTCAATCTTCTCCAGGGTAGTGGTTGCGGGTACTATGTTTCCATTCGTAATTCGATGTCCCAGGAACTCGATGCTACCATAAACAACGTTGCACTTGTTCGGGTTTATTGTCAGATTTGCAGCTTTCACTTTGCTAAGAATCTGACTCCGTACTTTACGTGGTCCTCCCAATTTTCGGTATTGATAAGAATGTCATCGATATAGTTATCGACATGGTTGATATCATTGAGCAGCACTCTCATCATCTTCGTAAAAACAGTCGGTGCACATACCAGGCCGAAGTGTAGGTAGTGTACCGAATCGATATGATCCGGAACTGCACGAAAAAATTGTTTTGTCATTGGTACTGTCCGACAGTGGTACTTGCCAGTAGCCTTTCGCGAGATCTAGTTTGGTGAAATATCGATCGTGCGTCAATTTCGAGAACAATTCGTTGGTTGAGGGCAAAGGTTCTGTATCGAAAACTGTGACGCGATACAATTTTCTATCATCAACGCAGAACATATTGCTGCCGTCTGGCTTCCTGACCAGGACAACTGACGAGTTATACGAAGACGTTCAATGATTCCTAACTGTAACATGGACTGTATTTCTTCTTCAATATCCTGTTTCACAGAATGCGGAACTGGATATGGTTTTTGACGAATCGGTTCGTCGGTCGTCAATTTAATGTCATATTCGATTAAATTTGTTCGCCAAGGTATATCGGTCAGAATATCGTCCTATTCTTTCAATAAGGTCTGTACCTCTTGATTCAATATTATAGCTTAAAATTGTTTATTAATAGTTACTGTACTTTTAATAGTACTTCTTGTAGACCTATTGCGAATGCAGTAAAAGTAAAACAAATTAATGGAATATGTTTTTTCTTGTAACCTTGCTTGGTTTACATATTATATGGTCTTCAATTATCATGTCATGATGTCCTAAAGTGTATATCTAAATTAATATTTTACTTACTCGACGAAATTGGACCGACTATTACCGCCCAAACGAGCCACGAATACAGCCACATCGCTAGGCTATTATACATACTGCTTGCACAGTGTCACGATGGTCTAAAGACAACAACAATAACGCCGACGCAATTACACAGTCATGTATCCGCATGGTATTTCTTACCAAATCAATATAACCGTTCGAAATAAATTATTGCAAAACCAACCTGACAACATACTTGAGAAAATATTGATACATTATTTGCGAGTTATGTATAATGCGGAATGGGACTTCGTAAATAATTAACTTGTTTGACAATAAAGTAGTGGGTGTGTATACCTTAGAGAAAAAAGATTGCAAAGCCAACTTCATTGTAGATAGGCTATTATTAATCATATGTTTTTACATACACTTAACTAACATATGTTATATAGTTTTTTTATGGGAAGCCAAGAGTAGCATGGGGGATATTTTGAAGGCGACTGACATTTTGTAATACTATCATTGTATTATGTCATGCTGACTAACTACGCCAGAATCGCGATCGAACATGTCATTTGGACGCCACCAAAATGGCAGCCATATATTGAAGCGAGTACCACACGAGCGGAAGTGACAGCTCATTCTGTACTGTATAAGTCACTCACACGTAGGCCTACGGTTGCCAATATCTAGCAAATTGATTCCACAGCTTATCCTGGTGTATTCTATAGTTACAATAGTGTAGTATTATAGTACATCCTACTGTCGGCATGTGGATGGATGTATCTGAAAACACCCGGCCCTGATTTATAGAGGTTATGCAGGCTGCCATATTATGCATTGTAAAATTGATGCAAAAAAGTATCTGGCTCGGTAGTACTCGTATACGTAAGTCACCATAATATCACCCGAGTGTGAATGTGGATATTGTGTACGAGGGCTGAGGTCTTTCGTGATATTATTAGTTATCGTTCCGTTTGAGTGTGGATACGGCGTAGCATCGCCCCGAAGCCGTCGTATCTCTCGACGCCGCTTCGTATCCGTATCCGTATCCACCATCAACCTGAACATTTTACATTTAGAATGTGAGGATATAACTTTTCCATGGCTTCTTCCGGTGTTACACATGTCTGTACGACGTGCGTAACATTGCATGGCCATTCACGCATCCTCATTTGGCACATGACATTATGACATAATATTGGTGGGGCTGCACGTTTGACCCGGTTTGACGCGTTATCGCAAATTGCCAATACTCAACTTTCACGTTTAGGCTTATGACTTGTGTGTCGTATGGGTCGTAGATCTACCGCAGACTGCATGGTACATGGAAACGTTGTTGAAAGTGAACATTCCGAGTTTTATACTCGAACTGAAATGAAATGAAATGCTAAGATTTAACGTGCTAATTTAGAACTATAGATATATACAGTATAAGTACATATACTATAAATCCTACTGCCAAAAACACGTGTGTGTATGTATACAGTACAGCGAACAATTATTTTCATCGTAGGTTATATCGCACCGTTAAAAAGTTAAAAAGTTAAAAAGTTAAAAAGTTAAACACCCGTGTGGTCTATGTAATGACAGCTCTAAGAGCCTCCAAAGCGCGAGTTCGTGACTTTATCAATATCGCCCTTTAATAATCTGCCCATATTGTCACGCAGGAATCTCCCAAATGAGGGTTTACAAGCCCGGGAAAATCTCGCAGCCTTGGCGCGAATCCGCAGCCGAGCTGCCCATCGATTGACAGGAACCGGCGTGTTGACCACTACACTATGAACCCTTCATGGACATGTGCAATGTGCATGCATGACTTTGCTCTTGGCATAGAACAGACGATGCCAATGTGACCCATCAGTAATAGCATATACGACGCTGATTCACAATCAACCTTACCCAGGTTTACACCAGCGTCAGTGTCTCGCGGTGTATATATTGTGCTTGCCCGGCACTATTAGAACTATAGTTTACCTGTCTGTCAATCGACGCTCACTTCGACTGTGGATTCGCGCCTCTGTGGTGACCATTCAACAGGGATTTTTTACCGGCAATTTTCAAACGGGCAATTTCGCGAGATTCTGAAAGTGCGGTGTATAAATACACACATTTATTTATTTTTTGTCGCCGATTGCCAACGACATTAGCAGAGATTCACAACCCCTATATATAATTTACTCTTTATGACTTATGCATTACGCAATCCTGAAAAAAATCCGTGTGTTTTTCATATAGCCACGAATGTGATATCATTGTATTGATCTGGATAAAGACTTGATAAATCCGTCTATTTCAAGTGCAGATAGGGCTGTCGAGTGGAGATATCGTTGTCGAGTGGAGATATCGCGTCAATCGTGGTTACCCCGCCTCGGCACTTCGTCGCCATCTGCACTTTATGACATTGCCGTAACCCTGTCAATTGACGCACGTAATTCGAGTGGGTGACGATATTAATAGCGGTATAGAAAGAACAAACATCTTGAGATTCTAAGAGTGGGATGTCGCCTGCCGTCACTCTTGATGCAGGAAAAGTGCTTAACCTATATAGATTATACAGTCAACCATGTTTGCAATAAAAACAACCTAATAATATGTACCGTACCTTTTACAGCACAGTAGGTCTATAGGTAGCCTACTTCCCCAAAACAAATGCGTATACATGCCATGTGAACACCGAACAGTTATTCATAATCACATTCTTCTGTCGCTGACTCCCTATCTGCAATTATCACCTGCCATGTAGTGTAGTCGTGTAGCCCTATATGGCGTATTGGCGTCAGATATCGGTTTATTAACGCCTTCGGCGCCACATATCGATTTCTTAACAATGTCATATTCGGCACCATTATCGATTTCTTAACATATTCGGCGTCAGATATTGATTTCTTAACATATTATATTCGGCGTCCGATAACGATTTCTTAAGGCCTCATGTACCAGATATTGATTTGTTAGCGCTCTGAAATACGTTGTCAGATATCAGTGATTTCTTAACGCAGTGTCGTGGTCAGATATCTATCTATTAACGCCTTGTCGTCGTCAGATATCCATTTCTTAACGCTTTACCATAGTCAGATATCGATTTTTAACGCGTCGTCGCCTTCAGGTATATCGTTTTATTTCGTTTAGCATTCGGCTAGATACCATAGGTCTATGTTTCTTGAAATATAACCTAAGTTACACAAAGTGATAACCTCTATAGCATACCATGTAGTGCAACTTACGCTGGAATACCTTTTTTTATTGAAACATCCCGTATAGTGTCTCTTTCGAGTGGAGTGTCGTAGACATGATATCACGTTTTATATATTATTAGATTGATATATCAATCTGAGTCGAGTGGAATGTCATTCATATGGGATTTCCATCGTGTCTGTGATTTATATACTATATCCGCATCCGTAGGGATTTGCTTAATCATAACGTTACCGACCAAAAAGCGAAACGCTTTCCTTGATTGCACACATTGGCGTATATGATAAAGCTTGCTATAACACGCGTGCGTGTTGGTTTACATTGTAGGAGTTGTATAGCCAGCTTACTGACGCTGCCGTCATTATTTCTGTGTTGTTTTCACCAGTATTTTGAAGTTGTCGGAAATCCATTCCACGCGGACGCGTGAGGGTATCCAAGTTAGGTCACTCAATACTGCTGCTGATGTTTTATATTATAAGTGAGATCTGTTTCGGGGAGCCGGGGTTGTTCTGTAGCGATTGGATTGCTAAGAGGGAGTGGGTGAATATAACGGTGTTAGAAGTGTTCTTGTTGGGCGGATACTTATTGGTGTCGCGCAGAAAGATGCCTGAGGGTCATCGTCACGCAATAGTATGTGTCGACTGATTGGTCTATGGCACACTTATGGTCTTGCTTGTGTGCGTCTGTGTATTGGAGGTGTTTTTCGATGGTTTTCAGTAGCCTAAATCATCTAAAATTCTGTAATTCTAATCCCACTCATATAGCATAGCCATACTTAGATTTTCTACTGCATTACTGGAAGATATCACGACAGCGATTCTTTTTTATGTAGTATAATACTGTGCTATGTACGTATTATAATTTGTAATATACAAGTCGAGTATAATTGATTCACCACTCACTTGGCCTCATAAGTTCAATCGAATAGAAAGCAGCATTATAAGAACATAGTACGATAATAATGTACCTACCTAATACTTAGCCTGCATAATTATTATTAATGGTAGGAGTAGGAGAAAACCGCAGAATATTTAATAGGCTACGGGCAGGATTTTTCCACCATGGAAGACAGAGGGAAGAAGCTATACTCGAATTTAGACAGAAGCTATATTACCAAGTTCACAGCTGCTCATTCAAGTCGACGAACTATGCAATATTGGAGGCAAGTAGGGATAAGTTCTTTAATTGCCCAAGATGCATGGACATTCTTTCCATGTAGTGCCGATGGCCCCCATCCCACCTCAAAAACCATTTTTTTCTCGATTGCACATCTTGTGTATATGCAGGTATAATAGTTTTAGATGTTTGACGGGTGCACATATGAAACATATGCGAATTTTCTGGATAAGAACATTCGAAAGTGACAATAGTGTATCTCGATGGATATAAGAATCGTTCTGGAGTATACGTCATGAAAACCGTGACGAGGGGGCCTACCAACTACTCATGTCTGGTCTGGTCTGTTTCCCGCCAAAATAGCTGGTTGGGAAATCTGGCAGTTTTCATAAAGATCGTCGTGCCTGATGGTCGAAACAGTCGACTCAATTTTATATATGAATTTCCTCAAGTTTATTTGTTGAGTATTTACTTACACCGATAAGTATTCATGTCATGGGCATTTGGGTGGGGGAAGTTCTGGGTTGTAATGGTAGACTATAAATGCTTTCGTATTTCAATCGCCGAAGTAGCCTACGAGCCGAGGGACGGTCGAAAAGTTCGTAGGCCCTCCGAGAATCCATTGAGGAATGCGATCATTTACAGTTTATATTTCATTACTGACCTTCTTGAAGTCCACACATGTCTGTTATCAGTGCCACGCTGCGTGTATACCCGCAGTATCGTAGAGTTAGTCATGGTGATTGACGAAGTCATCGATTACAGATATGATGTGAATTGACGTCACCGCCATTAAAAAAATATTTGTTGCCGAGTTGACTTGTTCATGATTTGACACTGGTAATAGTCTGCTGTTACTAATTCAAAAAAAAATTATGCTAATCAATGACTTGAAACCCGGAATATTGCGAAACAACCATCATAGTCTCAGATTTTGAGCTCATTTATAGACATGCTGAAACAAGAGCCTCCCGTAGTTAGTTCAATGTCATACATTTTCTCCATGTATGTACCTAAATATGTTCGTATTGTGATACTCTTTGTACAAAACCACATTTGAAGTAAGACATGTCCTTTCTTCAGAAAAAAATCCATGAAAAACACTCAAAATCATCTAAAACCACATTGACCTTCTATCCTGGGGGTCAACAAGTGCACTTTTATCGCGATTGTTCCCAATTTGCCACGGACATGAAGCACTGGGCCCAGTACTTATATTACAGTATAAAATATTCCATGAAGTTGTCTGGATAAGTATGAAAACTCTTGGCGGTTTATGACACCATGTTGACAATTTTGTCCATTTGTTATGAACACTGTAGTACAGACAAAAGAAGGCCACACCAAACTGTCACACACAAACTTACGTCTACAAAAAGCTTACCAATTTTCATCCGAAGGGTTGAATTTCATACACACAAAGTTTCATTCATCTAGCACAATTGCTTCCTGGTGAGCCTACGAACCCTCGTATTGATTTGTAGAGAATGCAAAGTCACGCCGAGTTACTTATAATAGCAATTTTGTGTGTAGTTATTTTTTATGTGGACACAGTAACAAAACCAAACGTATAAAGCACTACATAATGGAATAAGACATGGATTACAAAATATGATAATATACTCCTTGCGTTCTGTAGTTAATTTAATAAACATCATATTCTTTAGTAGTTCTGTATCATTTCTAAGAATATAAAGTGCCAAATTCTAAGTGACTTAATTGAAATTTTGCGATTTATTTACACACTTTCCAAAAAATGTAGCGCAACTGAAAACAAACTTAGACTGTAAATAATGAAAAATAATATGAAACAAATAACTGTAACTTAAAATGTATGTACAATATATAAAACATTATATTGAATACTGTACAGTGTACATCAAACTGAAAATGATACAGATTTAAAATAAGAATGCCGCTGCCGTCTGTAGAAACGAGTCAACTATTTCAAAATAAAAATATCCAATATCACGAAATAAGGTCAGCGTCCATATCACTCTATGCACATTGCGTAAATAATTCTATGTTTATAGCACGCATTGGCAAGGTGTCCTTAGTAAGACCCAAACATTTTGTATGATAGCAATTTTGTACCATTTTAATGCGATTTTGCGGACAGTATCTAAGTTTTGTAATTTTCACATTGCACGTATAAGATGTGAGGAAGGTATAGTGTGATTAAATACCACAAAATCAATGTGGCCCAAGACTTTTGCATGTAGTTAAAATGGGTTTAACTTGAATGTATACGAACGAATGAGGCAATGGCATCTAGACCTCCGGGTATCATATCTGATATTTTACTTACTGTACTGTACTCACTGATGGACCCTGCACCAAGTTTGAAGTCTACACATGATCTGATATATCTATGATTGTATCAGGGCATTATATCACTGATATTAGCACTATTCTTGATTTGAATTGAATAATTACACGACTCCTTATTTGAATTGAACTTTACCAAGATAGTATTTTTCATATACAAAATGACTTCATGTTGTAGCATAGATACGTATATGATAAACGAACTTGTACACAAAAATATCTGAAAACAAAGTCATTTTTAAGAAACAATTGTTTGTGAATTAAGTGATATGAAAAATACTCAGTTAAGTTCACTGATTTCTATGTCCGTTTATCATATCTATGCTACAACATGAAGTCATTTTGTATACGACGTTCGTATATTATTTCTTGACATGTATTCAGTTAAGTTCACTCACCTCATCTATGCTACAACATATGACGTCAAGTTTGCATGTTATGTTGAGTTCGCTCACAAATACTGTATATGTTCACTATGTCCAAGTTAACTTTCACAAGTTCACTAACCGTCCACCTATATTACAACATGTAGTCAACTTCGCATTGTAACTCTTACGATGACTTATGTACCCAGATAAGTTCAAGTCGAACTTGGTTACATTCAGATAGTTCACCGATTTATTTTCACCATTTCAAGTTCACCATCCCAAGTTCACCCAATTGTCAATCAATATTACATATCGACTATGCATTGTTACGATCACATAGTTCACTGACTTACTGTATGTTCAGCAATCAATGTTCACCGATGAATGTTCACCTTTCCATGTCCACTTTCCCATGTCCGCACACCCAACTACCAATGTTATTACATGTAGTCAACTTTGTATATTATCTCAGCATGACATACTTGGTATGTACACATTGACATAACTTCACTGAGTACTGATGTATGCTACAACATAATCATGAAGTCAAGTTTGCATGTTGCGTTCGTTACGTTCAGATAGTTCACCTATCTATGTTCACTGATCAATGTTCACCGATCCATGTTCACTTTCCCAAGTTCACACACCTACCCACCAATGTTACAACATGTAGTCCAGCTCGTATCTGAGGTACTGGTTTTTGTCGTCGTTGGGAATTCTGGGATAGATAGGAACCATTGCGTCTTGTGCCCCGATGTAGATCGTGTTGTAAACTTTCCAATAGACGTCCCGTACCTTTCTTGCTGGGTGGAATAAACCCTGTCGAAAAAGATTATCACAATTTAATGTACAATTTTGAAGTTGTGGTTTGTGTTATAAACATCATGAAGTCAGTCAGTCAGCCAGGACCCAGAATTTGTCATATTGTTGTTTTTTAGCGTTTTATTCCTTAGTGGAATATGACCACATCCTCGTGTGGCATGTGTTAGTGTGACTCATTTCAAGGGAGTGCTACCCCAATGGGACCGCCCGTGGCTAACACTGCAACCGATGTCCAACACATACACATGTAAAGTGACCGAAAGTTATATGTTATCATGGTGGGGAAACCGGAGAACCCGGAGAAAACCACCGGATGTGGGCAGAATATTTCCATCTTCCATTATGCGAAGGCAGATGGAAGAAGCTAGTAGAATTCCTATGAAAGCTATCCAGTCCCCAGCTGCTCAATTTAGCCACTGAACTAGGGGAGGCAATTAGGGGTAAGTTCCTTGCCAAAGAGAATTGCAGAAACACAGGGAAAATCCCACAAACATTTGCCGCGGCCCAGGCTTGAACCCGGGACCCCCGGCATTGTAGGCGAACACTGAGCTACGTTATTACACAACATGCCAGACATTGGATTTCCGAGACTCGTTATACCAAATAATCAGGGCTTAAATTTAGCGAAATCGCTATACGCTAGCTGGGCTATTCAACGGCGCCAAAACTATAGGACGGGAGGATGAACTAACACGACATGTGAGGGAACTGATCAAAATCATAAAAAATAAACCGACCATGAACAGGGACAAGGGGGCCTTTTTTCTTGGTCAAGTGTGGCATCAAGTTATTACAGAAACACCGTATAACAACATCTCACAATTTCCCGCCAAAAACCAAAGGAGCAGCGCTGACAGTCAGCAATGACGAAGACGTGTGTAATGCGTCGAAATGTCACTATATGTGAGTAAAATTTTTTCGTTCTGAAAAAAGTAACTTAAAATAAATTAGAAAGTATTGATTGTGTTTTGCAGTACTACCTGCGCCACTGGACCTAGAGGATGACACCCTGACTAAGTTATCCGGTGACTTCTTCACTTTTTGGATGAAAATAAAGTTTATTTTTAACTCAACCTATAATAGAGTCACTGAGGTGACGTTTCATCGTGTTACACGAGACTTCGTCCGACCGACTGTATGGCTGTCATTGCTGACTGCCAGACCAGTGCAGATTTTTGCGCACCAAAATATGAGATCGCATCATCTGGTCTACCTGTAATGACTCGATCCCACACGTGACTGAGAAAGAGGCCCTCGTGTCTATTCATTTTGGGGGTGTGTCATCTGATTGATATTTCTTCTTTTATTTTTCTATGCACTGTGGTTTCTTCACGGTCATGTATTTTTGTGTTGTCCCAATCGATCACATGATTTTCGACTGTAGAATGGTCAGCCATGGCCGATTTGTTGAAGACTTGGCTGCTTGTTTTGTTGACCGTGTCTATGCTTCACTTTTGTACAGTATTACTTTTTTCGATGTCACCAGGCTATGCCAATAGATCGTTCAGTGCAGTATGTATTATGTTTCCAGCAATACTTGCGCAACCTAGAGGATGACACCCTGACCAAGTTATCGCGTGACTGCTTCACTTTTGTACAGTATTACTAACTTGTTCTTGTTCTTTCAGTGTCACCAGGCAATGCCTATAGATCGTTCAGTAGGTAACATCATCTTTTACTCCATGTACTACTTGGAAAACAGTGAGGCAATACGCTGGACATCCTGTGCTTTTTTTTTATCAGATTAGCAATGGGGAAGGCTGTATATAGAGCTAAGCCATCATACACTCAAGGTGTACCCCCCATTACTTTACAATCATCATCGAAAAGTAAAAACATAATGGTTAAAAAATAGCGATTAAAAATATCTGCCTGTTAGGCGAATTACAATAGTAAAATGGACACATTGCTAAAAGTATGAAAGGTGAATCTAATGGATAAAAATAACACCGCAGTGTACACGCAGCATAATGCCATGACCTGAAACTGAAAGCATCACGGGACTCATAACAGATCATTAGCGGCC
>WNLI01007691.1:0-11218 GCA_025802215.1 Wirenia argentea
CTAATCGAACTAGATGATGCCACAGTTCGCTGGCTGCACAATGTTGACCTCCCCGTATAACAGTACAATGTTGGTAAGTCGTAACAAATCTACCTTGATTTCAAACGAACGACGACGAAAGGAAGCAAGACATCAAGCAGAGGCTATACCCAAGATAAATAATGGCATGATATTACACCAAAATATTATGCCAATTAAAAAATTTGGGTTTTTTGCCTAGTATATATTATTATATCCTATTATTCCGTTCTTTTTCCTTGAATTATTACAGCATAATAAGACATAATTATTACAAATTACTTATTTATATTATGTACACAGGATCAATAACATTATTTTGGCTGTTTGTGTGAAAAAATAAAAAGTCCCAGTCAGTCGGTCTATTTACAGTAGTGCAGAGGTGGACAGAAGAGTAGGCGGGGTCGAGACCCCACATGTACCATATGGGAAGATATGGTGCGGAGAGTATGGAAGTGAGTATGATATAATGAGTGGAGGTACCTAAGAGAGTTGAGATTGCAGAAAGATTAGATGGGAATATTAATTTTATTGTGTGTGTGACTGTGATATACGGTAGTCGGACATACGTCGCAATCCTACCACAGTGACTGGAGAGTGGAGATTGCATGTTGCACTTTTTAGTCCAATTGGTTGACCAGAAATAGACCACCAATGGACCATGTACCACGCACGTGTTAAATATTGCTTTCATTCACCTCACGAAGGAACTGATTCCGACTCCTCGCATGTCCCAATTCGACCACGTGATCACAGATTGTATGTCTGCGCATTTTGGTCCAAATGTGTAGTCCAATGGACCTCACACTCCAATGGACCACACATATTCAATATTTTATTTCCTCCATCTCATGAGGTAGATTATTCCGACCCCCGCACATGTCCTGATTCGACATGTACAGCATGAAGCTAAAATTACGTCCAAGATAGATTTTGCAAACAGTGTTACACCGTACAACGAACATACATAAGGATATTTAGATACTGTATTAGTGTATATTATATCATATTGTATAATAAATGCCTACTATATATAATTCTACTTGGGGTGTAAACATGTGCTACTTTGATGTGCAAGCAATAACAATTTACATAATATAACATTAGTATGTGAAAAAACTTAATTTTCCTATGATGTGAGTTCAATTTGAGGCGAAAAGTGACGTCAAATCTACAGAGTACAGATTCATAGTAACATACACTAAAAGTCACTTGTTGCTATAATAACTTATACAGTCCTATTCCTTGACCCTGAAAATGTATACACAGACACCAAAGTTATGATCCTAGGTGGCTTGGAAGCTGAGATATTAGGCTATACAAGTTTTTGGAGAGCGGCCATTTTGAAATCCAAGATGGCCGCCATATTGAATCTGAAAATCTATCCTCCCCCCTTGAATCGAACGCTACCATCATGGGCAGTATGTACAAAAAGTTTGAAACTTTTGTCCAGCAGCTCCGCTTCTTTTTGCTAAGCTGCACTGCCCCATTAAATCTTCATCCCATTACTGTGTTACGTAAGTTATGTTAGATAGGCTACACCATGTTTGTGGGAGTCTCAGTCTACATAATCGCCTATTTTGCGGATTATCCTGTCTGCAAAATGCCGATGTGTGATACATTAGTCTTCCAGTGTACAGTTATCTATGTATAGATTCAGTTTTGTTCCAACAGATGTGTCAACAATAATGTTCCGAATACCTGTATAACGCAAAATTGTCCCGACATTTACAAATTCCTCGTAGAGTGTGAAAGGCATAATCAAATTATATTACGCAATCATTCCCATACATTAAGCAACATTCGTGATCTCGTAAACATTACACTGCTTTACATTGTCAACGTAGTAATGTATTATTCCAAGGTTCCCTCGGAGACTATCAGCACGTGATCGCCAACATATTAAACATAAACAAATCTGTCACGTATGATGAGTCAACGCATTTCACACGACACTGACCTACTTGTCCCTGTACAATTCACACTGACCGCATAAGTAATCGAAGTAAATAAAGCAATGTAGGGATTAATCGGCCATTTTTTATTTACTTTTACATTTGGCTTCCGTGATAAATGTGTGGTGTCAGTGGCGATATACAGGTTCAACCGTGTATACATTGCGGAATATAGAATACTGATTCGTTCCTCTATCGATCACTTCAGCCTGATATTTGTGTGACATTTTATATCAGAATCAGTCACACAGGCCTAAAGTATAGGTCTATAAACAATTATGCTGAATACCTTGATATCTTAGGAGAATCCATAATTTAGAATGGCATGCTATCAAAATACACATTATTCGCTCGTACGAATATGAGGAAACCGCAAAATATGTCTTCATTTTCTAAAACTGTTATTATATAACCATGGTAATTGTGACAAATAGAGACATGACTGTTCTCAATGCAATCTAGCCGCACACGATTATATTACAAAATTCTCCATGTTTATACATGATATCCAAAAAGTATCGAATTATCGTATCAAATATGCATGAAAACTGGAGAAAATACCAGGCGAATCGACGATTCTTTATTCTGTTAGTACTCAGTAGTCAACGATAATGAGGTCACATTTCACTTTTTCAGATCAAATAACTTGAGAAAATGTCATTACTACATTGTATGACATTCAGATTCAACTTTTATAATGCCATTAGTGGGAAATAAACCAACCGATAAAAACCCATAATGCTGATCAAGCAGATAAATACAACACAGTTTTCATTGCATCTACTATACTGTGGAAAAACATAGTTTTAACATAATCGCTTCCCTTCGAATTCCGCAAACAAACGGTAGGGGGACTTATTGTCATCATTATAGTGTAGTCCTACTGTATAATTTATCCATTAAGTTGTCCATTATTCTCTTAATCCGATTATCCATTACTGTCGCTGGCACGAGATCAATTTAATGTCATCCTTCGCCATACGTATACGTGCAAACTGTACATCCCACATGTCCATGTAGATATTAACAACGTCTCTATCCGATTGCTCATTATTGTACCACATATCCATACCAGCGATATCATCGTACGTATCACATACATCACACATCTACCATCTCGGTCGTAGATTATATGATCCTGTCTCGAATCGCAATGTACAGTACAACTAGGACAAGACTGACCCCCTGTCTCAAGGATGGTCATTCAGAAAATGAGATGATATGTTATATGATGGTAGGTTATGTGATTCCGTCGCAACCACCGACCATCCCATCAACCGTCATCCGATACCACAATAACAACAGTCCGTAAATGGAATCTGGATGCCCAGTCTTATCACAGTAATGACATCACGCTTCGTAGCTTCTGTTTTACAGCGGTGACGATCGACAATAATAGCGTTTAATGGGCGAGCGCATGCGGCGAATCCACGTACCTCGTATTGGTATCGGTTTGAGAAACGGTTCTCGTCAAAATGCTGTAAAAATGATTGGTGGATTGATAGCTATGCCGCTTTCGCGAATCTGCGTGCTTCGTAAAGTTCGTATTTGGTAAGACGATGGAAAAGTGTAGACGCTGTTATACAGCCAATAACAAATACACCACTACTCACATACCGTAATAGTATTACATCTATCGCCAGAGCCGTCACCACGACGCCACCTAATGAGTGATGACTCCCTCACAAACCCAGGTCAAAGGTCACACGTCTCAACACCGTACACAATATACAGAATAGTCTACACCACGTACCGACTCGCCAAATACGCCACGTGGCCATATATTGTCATCATCTATCTTTTTATGAATATGTATTAATTTTCTCATATTGATGATGAAGGATAGTCAGAACTCATCTTATTGTCTTATTGTACTCACTATAGATACTACCATATGGTACCAGCTGGTGTCGACGTGGATGTCAGAAACTTAATGAAAAATCCTAAATAAGTGTGATTAAATACGTAATATCATGGAATATTGCTATACAGTTTTGGCAGAATTCGGATACTAGCTATACTATACTTTCTGTGAATTTTTAGTAGCTTACGTTGTATATTTTCGTATATATTGTCAAGTAGTGTTATACTAACATAGACGATGCAGTTATAGGGTAAGTAATGTACATCGTACGTGCGACCAATAGTAATTTCCAAAAGTCTGGCATACGGAATAAGTGTATTTTGCAGATCAGACTTATTCCAAAAATAATAAATTATATGTATTTAATTATACACACTGGCACTATTTAGTAACATCATTATCTTATAAGTGTACTCTTAGTGTAATAAATCCATTGGCGAGGTCTGTATAATATAGACCTACCACTTTTCACTTTCTGTCAGGATGAAGTGAACGTACAAAATTCTATTACAATGGGAATATCTACCCATGGAATAACAGAGGAAAAAGAAATACGACAGTCAAGGGATAATTGCTTTGTATAGCATATAACCGGTGCGACATTAGGCATGCATGAATATTGCATTATGACGTATTTTTATAAAGCACATTAATATTGGTTACCGAGATGACTTTGGTTTTACAAAGGTATGTTCGATATGCGTAATACATTCCCTTGACAACGTCGAGATGAGAAATTAGGTACTGAAACATCGTCACGGTAGCATAGGTACAGTACGTGGAAATATTATGTTGTTCTTTCACAAAAAAACCCTTCCTATTAACATCAATGGGTAAATCCCGCTTAAATGTCATCTATCGTGGTATATTCTGGTTACAGAAATTACCTTTCGCGATAAAAATACGGAATACGCTAATTAATATTCGTTGTCACGCATTCCCGCGACGGTTTATTGTTATGTATAGCGGAAATAACATCCCGAGTGTTCTGGGTGCAATGAACGCAGTCGATGGATTAAACCCAGAGAGCATCTTGTGGTTACGCCGAGTTCAACCCAAATGCCATCTTGTAGATTTGCCTGTAACCGCGGAGTCACAGACGCTGAATTCAACCCATCAGCATTTTGGCGATTTGCATGATTCGTAGAACGCAGAATTGTCACATTTCTCGGTGATTACCGAATTTAATCATTTTACGTCTTGTGGAAATATATTCGTTTTTTGTCGCAATAACCTGAGGTGAAATATACAATGCATGATTCTAAACTAGAATTTTAAACTATTCACGCAACATAAAAATATTGCTCACCAGAGCTTTCGTACGACGTCCACCGTATACAATGCATGACTTACACCATATGTATAATGCGCTCAATGTAGCAGCTGTGTTTTACTGTGCTCTCATATTTTCTGAAATTTAATAAATTTTTAAATGTTTTTATGTTGATATCTACTTGATAGAGTGTAGGCCTAATACTGTAGATTCTTAATCATGCGTCATTTGAGATTTTTAGTCTAATATTTGTTGCTAAATCTTGTGTTTAAAATTGTTAATAAGACTGGACAATATTTCAAATATGGACATTTTGTGAAAGCCATTGTGATATTAGACTACAGTGTACTGGACCTATAGTTGGACACTTGCCAGTAGTGCCAAAACAGTGCTATTGTAATACATGTAGCCTACATGTGGACAATGCTGTGTGGTGTGTACTATTGAACTGCAGTAAAATCACTCCGAATTCGAATAGAAATTTCACAAATTCGACCAACAAATTGTGATGTTAAAAACATTCTATCCCTGTTGGTTAATTCTTACAATGTGTTTTGACAACTTTTATCCTCGTCGATACTTCCGATACCCTAAGCCTAGGGGCTGTCGTGGCGGTAAAAATTTGGTTCGTCCAATCAAATCACGTGTAACTGTTAGAAACAATGTTAAACATTATCACGAACCAAGAGTGACCGGGCGCTATAACATCTCCGTGCCGTTAACAACTGATCCCGTTCAGTATTCCCCCAGAGTCGGTTTACTAAATGCCCATTCGCTTGGTAAAGATGGAATCAAATCAACTTCCATCGGTGAGATGATATCGGATAAAAACATTGATTTCATGATAATTACCGAAACGTGGTTATATGAAAATGGGAATGGAACTGTGATTTCTAACCTCCTGCCCCCGTCGTACGATATTATCAGTCATCCACGCGCGACCGGCCAGAGAGGTGGCGGTGTCGCCATCGTCCACCACCAGAAATATCACGTGTCACCTGTCCCATATCCACCCAGTTTATCTCCACTAACATCATGTGAAGTATTTGAGTGTAACATTCGTATGTCTGACGCCAAATATCATCTCATCGGTCTGTACAGACTACATACTTCAGTTCCTGTGTTTCTGACTGAGTTCGAAAAGTTGCTTTCTGTTCGATCTGTAGACAATGACAAAGTGATATTAGTTGGTGACTGTAACATACACTGTGATGTACCTGATGACCTACATACCAAGCGATTCATGGAAATCTTGGACATGTTTGGGCTGATTCAATACGTGAATGAGCCGACTCAAGTTTGTGGCCATACTCTAGACATTGTAGCGTGTAATGTGCCAACTGTATCCAATATCGTTGTTGAAAGAACTGGCATATCCGACCATTTTCTTGTTTTGTTCGATCTCGATCGCATGACCACAGGTGACGAAATTGTTGGAACTACAAAGACAGTACGATCAGTTCGTCAGGTTGACATTGCTAGCTTCCGAGACGACGTCCAGGAATCACTATCGACTCTTGTTGAAAACAGTTCGCTTGATCTCTTCGATGATTTAAATCTTGCCTTGACCAGTGCGTTAGACGTTCATGCGCCTGAAAAGACGGTAAAAATCCGTAAGAAATCACAACCATGGATGACCGCTACTATTCGTGATGCTAGAAAGGTGCGGCGACGAGCCGAAAAAAAGTGGCGTAAAACACGATGTGACGCTGATCGACAAACATATGTTGACTGTGTTAATACTGTGTCCAAACTGATCAAATGTAGTAAAGAACAGTACTACACGAGCCGTATTGACTCAGCTGGCAGCCAACAGCGTGAATTGTTTGGTGTATTTCGTCGTTTAACTGCCGACAAAAATGTGGACTCTCCGTCACAGATTTTGGTGGATCCCGATGACTATGCTAATTTCATGATACAAAAAGTGGAAACCATCCGCGATGCTTTTAGTGAAGAGACTGTGGTAGATATTGACAGTGATAGTGACATTGTTTCTCCAGTTATCTCCCCTCTCAGTGACTTTGAACCTCTTACTTCTGAAGACTTAAGCAAAATTATACAGAAACATCCTATAAAAACATCAGAATCTGATCCCCTACCTAAGAGTCTAGAAGTAGCTTGTACAGACATCACTTCACCAATTTTAACTGATATAATCAATGTTTCTTTTTCGCAAGGTGTTGTGCCACAAAAAATGAAAAATGCTGTTATAAAACCCCTCCCCAAAAAACCCAATTCGGACATGTCTGATCCACAAAATCTCCGACCGGTGTCAGATTTGCTATTGTATTCAAAACACCTTGAACGTGCAGCGCATGCTCAACTAAATTCACATCTTGTAAAAAACGACCTATACCCCAAAATGCAATCCGCTTATCGACCAGGTCATTCGGTCGAAAGTGCACTCACGTATATAACTGATTCTGTGTTAGGTCACCTTGACAAAGGTCGCTGTATCCTTGTCCTTTTATTGGATCTATCAGCGGCCTTTGACACGGTGGACCATACAATACTACTCAATATACTCGAGAAACAGTTTGCTATTACAGGCACTGTGCATAGGTGGGTAAAATCATATCTGCAAGATCGTACCTTTAAGGTGAAAATTGGATCCAACTATTCCAAAAGTTACAACCTCAGTTACGGAGTACCCCAAGGTAGTGTTCTGGGGCCGTTGCTTTTTTTGTGTTACACTTCCTCACTTGAGTCTCTTTTGAAGTCTTTTGGCGTAGAATATCACTTCTACGCCGATGATTGCCAGATATGGTTACCCATCGATGTAGACAGACCTGATCACCTAGCTAAAGGGATACAAACAATTGAAAACTGTTTTGCCAAAGTCGCTTCCTGGATGACTCAACATAAGCTCAAGCTAAATGCTAATAAAACCGAGCTTATCGTTGTTTCTTCCAGTAAGCGCAGAAACCCCATTCCTCCCATCTCAGTCAATCTGTTAGGTACACCGATCTCACCATCATCAACTGTGAAGAATCTTGGCTCATACCTTGATAACCATTTAACCATGCATGATCAAGTTTCAAACATTTGTAAAATTGGATATTTTCACATAAGGAATATCCGTAGCATATCAGACTATCTCAGTAAAGGAAATGTCGAGTCGCTAACTCATGCATTTATAACATCGAAGCTCGATTTTTGCAATACGTTACTTTATGGCCTTCCAAAATTTGAAATAGCACGTTTACAAATTCTCCAAAATTCAGCAGCCAGGCTCATCACCAATACACGAAAATATGACCATGTCACACCTGTCCTTATACGTTTGCATTGGCTGCCTGTTTCCTATAGGCTGAGGTTCAAGATTCTTTTACAGATTCACAAATGTATCTATACCTCGACCCCTTCTTACCTCACAGACTTACTCACTGTACGTAATACAGGACGCACTACCCGATTCACGACTGCCCCCTCGCTAGTTGTAACCCCTCCTTCCCGTATTACGTTCGGAGGTCGACGTTTTTCTGTCGCTGGACCACAAATGTGGAACTCTTTACCAGTTGACATCAGAAACACATCCAAACCTGAACATTTCAAGGGCAAACTTAAAACACACCTTTTCTCTCAGTTTGTCCAATCTGGTGATAAATTCATATGAAGTGTAAGATGTTCAATCTGTGACTGTGTATTACTGTGTATTTTAAATTATCAATGAATGTGTTATCAATTTGTATTGTATTATGTGCATGCATTTAAACTATAGGCCATTCGTAATTGTCTACTGTATGTTTTTAATTTGACCAGAATAATGTAGTGTTGTTGATACTTTTGAAATGGCACGTAAAATCAATGTAATATTATATTATTATTATTACAATACATGAGCTCATTCTACGATAATTATTCTATAAAGATCTCATCTTACTGCGTTGATTTACTGCCATGAAATATCGTTCATGACACCGTTTTCGATTTATGTTGGAAAGATTACTACGTATCATAGCTTATAGAATGTACTCTACCCAGGCCATGTACGGTATATATCACAATGTCTGTCAAGGCATGTTGTAATGGTGATTTATTTGATCTTGTAATATCTTCAAGCATGCTGTATTGCTATTCTGTAGTATATTACGCACGATGAAAGTACAAAAAGCATAGAAGTCACCGTGACATTAATTCCTCGCAACTGCGTGTGGTTTACGGGCACTCGATGAATGTCTGTTAGACAATTCACGCTAGTTTGGTATTGTAGTTTAATGAAGAGTGAAAAAATATGCTTAGGAATCAGCCAATATATCATCAACGCTATGGACTGTTGTCATCCGATGACTGACGTAATTTTAAGGGATCAGGGTTATGGAAACGTATAATGCTATAATCAAATACAATCCCATAGATAACGTAATTCCAGTGCTTGCCCTGCACAATGACATTGATGAATACTGGTGTCTATTACAGATTTACGGTGATTGTTTCCGAATATTACTGTCTCGATGATTCCATCTCTATACACATCGACATTTCGGCCGAAATGTGTGATCTGCACTCAAACACCATAGTTTACAGGACCATACAGTCACACAACACCTAAACATGGATCTCTCTGGCAGAGTCTGACTACACCAAACAACACCAGTCACAACCCCCAAACATACGGCACACGACGCGAGCCAACACGAGTCACTATTGCCAAACAGGCACGTATATTCCAAACGGAACGAATCACGACTCAGATATAGTACCACACACCACAAAACAGCACAATTCCCAAACACGCATGGCGCCGCGAAAACACCAAATGGCACCAGTCACTATACTCGAAGACGCCAAAGGGGCCAACAAAGTGATCTGTCATCGCGGCTATAGACATCGATCGGTCGGCACATGCTGTAACGGATAAGTCCTCAATCATAATCTACCTAATACCGTCTTGTTAAAGGAACTGCGGTGTCATTTTCGATTTGGGCTTGACAGCGGGATGGTATCACGAAAATTGAGAAATAAGTGAATCGTTGGTCAGCACGCGAATATAAGAGAACATAATCAAAAATTATAAATTAGTTTATTTTTTGGACAGTCTATGGAGACCGAGAGACCGTGATGTATTACATGACTGTTTGGCATTAGTGAGCTTTAAAAATTTATGGAGGACCCCCAAAGTTCGATCTTGCGAAGAAGCTGTATGTACTACATATATAATGTCAGTATTATCTGGCTGTTTTTAAATCAGATATGAATTTTGTTTTTGTCAGTCTGATAGATTGCATCATTTCAATCGCACTTTTATGTAGACATGTATTTCTACGATGCAACTCACGCAATGTGTATTTCCGCACTCCCAGAGGGTCCCGTAGAGCATTTACTGTATGTGTGTGTTTGTTTGTTGGTGGTGTGTAATGATTGCTGTAGTGGACACGATTGGATTAGAGGTGTGAGGTGACCGACTTTGTTAATTCCGTGTACAGAAATACAAAGGAATCCTAAGTGTGCGCTTAGTCGATGATGACTGCTATAAGACGGAATGCTGTTTGTTTCTGCAATAAAAACAAATTGATGTAAATCGATCCGTTTATTAACATGGATGCAAATTGCCCTTGCCATGGCACTCTTGAAGTTTATGGTATATTGTATACGCTACTCAGAAGACTGTGTTTATGTTTCTGCCAGTCGTGTATATTCCGATTGCAGTTATTATATGAACTTCGTATTAAGTTCGTAGAGTATGTTCGTATGGCGTCTATAATTACAATTCCATTGCTATTATGGTTTATGGGTTTGTATATTGTTTTGTAACGTTCAACGAACGAGCTCTGCATGTACAAAACTATCGTATGTATTGTCATACTGTATGTCCTATGTTCGGTATATAGGCTAATACAATAACGACGTAGCTAGACACATCGATTTGTATTCGCCAAAAATCTAAATTTCCTTTGCAATTCTCGGCGCGAGTTTAGCAGCGATCGACTCTAAGCACCTTGCGTATAACGGTAATTACATTTCACCCACTTACATGGCCGCGTCGAGGTCAATGCGATTTCGGACCTTATCGGCGTGGCGTTTGATGTGGTCGTCCAAATGAACTACGAAAAGCGCCCCCCCCCCCCCACCAAATCCACACCCCCTTACAGGTGTTGCTAGGTTTCG
>WNLI01007802.1:0-18761 GCA_025802215.1 Wirenia argentea
AGACCTTTTTCATATTATGGACCAGCTCTTTGGAACAACTTACCCACCACATTACGCTTGACTGAAGACCGTGACACCTTTCGACGTCGACTAAAGACATACCTGTTCGATTATTAAAACAGCAACTGTTTCACTGTAAATAGGATAGGCTACGACCTAGATGCAAGATTAAAACCCACGACCCTTGAAAGGCTTTAAACGACTGAGCTGTTCCCGCCCCAAGTGACGACACTGGTGTAAGTCAAACATTATTCAAGTAGCATGCTTCGTAAGTGGCTACTATAGCCTATCAAATTTAATTTAGTTTAATATAACTAAAAAACTTTTTAAATATTGATGTGATATATAGCTACTGTATTAGAAAGAGGATAACAGTATTAGAAAGGCATAACCGAATGGTTTCATCAAGTAGGTTAGGTTCAACTACTGTAAAGTCTCTTGACTGTATATACTAGTCAAAAAAAGAAACGCACCACTTTCAATTTTATATACTTTATAGGTGGCGCGTTTCTTTTTTTGACCAGTATATTTTATCAAATGATTGATACAAATAGATCACGTACCCTCTGGCATATACTGTGACAGTTGGCGGAGAATATCAGACACTTCTTCCTCCACAATTTCATCCTCGTCCAGTCCCGCCATCAGATGAAACAGTTCACCCAGTTCCTTTAGCTGTACAAAAATAAGGAGTAAAATTTTAATCATTAATTTTTTTGTATTTAAGACGTTTTATTCAATTAAGAATGTGAGTGAATATAATTCACAGTACAATACAGTAAAACACAATCTATGATCATTAAACATTAATTTGTAAGTTACAATTATGTGAAAATTATTTCTACCATGGTCATTATGTTACACAATATTCCATTGGTCAATTCGAGTCACGTGACCGTGGGACATATCCCTATGCCCATACCCAAAAACTATTTCAAATTATATAAACTGTCTTGAATGTTACACGCTATATAGATCTAAATCACTAACATTACTACCGTACACATGTTTGATATTTTATTGTCAAATTGTATTCACATTTCTGAATAAAACGTTCTACATCATCATCATAAAGCATAACGTCGCACTTTTAGCAAGGATTACAGGTAGCAGAACTTCGCTAATTACAGGTAGTATAGAGCTATTGTTAACAAGATGCAATTTGAAACTTTTTGGAACGCCATATGGACATATACCCTTATAGTCAGATGTTTATGATTTGAACAAACTAGAATGCTTCAGACTAAACTTCACATTAGTCTGCTAACCACTTTCAAAGAAAATTTGTGCATGAGTTAACAGTAATAACTTAATACTGTCCTTTTTAAATGCCTCCTTAGACACACCCCCTTCAGCCAATTTGTATGATTTGAACAAACTTGAGTATCATGGTCCTAACTTTGAATGATGTCTCACGTAAAATGTTAGGTCTACATGGCATTGGGCAAGCGATTTCGGATAGGATTTTTCTGTCATTTTATATGAATATTAAAGAAATTTGAAAGTATTTTTGAAACGCCTTGTGGCCAGACTTCTTTGACCCAATTTTTATGATTTAAACAAACTTGAGTCCCAAGCCACATACAATGCCTCATACAAAATTTCATATCAGTTTGCCAACCGGTTTTGAAGAATAAGATTCTGGCATCACAAGGTTAATATAGTATGTCATTTTTTGAACCGACCCCTAAGCCCGCTTGAGCCAATTTGGACGATTTGAACAAACTTGAGTACCATGGTCCTAAGGATGCCTCACGTCAAATTTTAGGTCTACACACCAACCGGTTTTAGAGAAGAATATTTTTAAAGGATTTTAAGAATACTCCTGGAAGTGTGTGAAAACTGAAAGGTAACCTCCCGGGGATGTAGCAACGATATTTGTAAGAAGAATACTGACCTAGGCTGTTTGCCGGCGTAGTAGACCTCTGGTTGGAACCCAGTCGTGTCGACCAGAAAGAGAGAATGACTTCCTCCCGATGCTATGCTCCATACCGGTGACTCGAGAAGGCTCTGTCAAATATTCAAAAATGTATGTTACAATGATATTTTATCGGGATTTATGCACAGAAGTCAGATCCTTCGAATCTCTCAATTGCGTACTTGGCAGCAAATATAATACACAAATTAAATATACAGGAGCAATTTACCTTATGGATAATGATTGCAAAGCAAACACTACACCTGAAGTCTTGAGATTTGTCTAGGCAGTCTGTATAAGCAGATCTTGTCAAAGGTATGCGTCACTTTTACTGTCATATCGCAAATTTATTATTGCTACCATGAATACTAATACTAATCAATTAATACAACTACCACCATGTCACGCCAGAATAAACATATAATTATGCGTACTGTCCAATCCACTTGCATTCTGGAACAGATCTATATTCAGTGCGTAATTTTATTGGCCATTTAGATGCTGCGCAGTTCACAGTGACATATTCACGTCACGTGATATCGATTGGTAAACAAATAAAAAAATTAAGTTAATTTTATAATTTATTTATTTAGTATTTATAAAATGTTTTTGGCCGTTGCGGGTATATCGGGCCATGTAAATGATTAATAGTAAGTTTATTAGGTCAAAATATCGCACTGTATATAATATAGCCTATCAATTTACGGACTGACACTTTAAGCCCCTGTCACACTACACGACGATCCTCGGAGATGGCCCGAGCTCTCGTCACGTATATGGCGTTCCCAAATTCCTTCTAGTTGGCGATTCATTGCATGCCAACGGAGTTGTCACCATGTGCTAGGCGTTGTCACGGCGCGGCTATCACGTGCAGATGGCGACAGCGGCGTTTCCACAACGTTTGTACTGCGTTTGGAAACGCGGTGGGAACTTCACGGACTTCATGTAATCGCCGCACGTACGCAACTGCGGGCGGGCGGCGTTTGCATGGAGACTATGTGCGTGCTATCCACTACACCTTGGCTCTCTGTAGTAACGTGTATACTATAGGCTAATGAAGTCACTAACCTTGACCTTTGTAGGAGTTTCGTTGGTGTCTGTCTGACCGAGTTGGCCGGATGAGTTATGGCCCCATGAATACACCTGGTTGTCCGCGGTTACCGCGAGGGTATGGTTGGCTCCGGTCGATATGTGGACGATGTTGCGGTTTTTGAGCATTTTTATTATCGTCGGCTGAGTGCTGAAATCATAAGTTAGACAATACAATTTACTAATATTAATACTATCACTGAATTTTAAACCAAACTTAGTCATATAGCATACAGAAAAGATACAAGTTAAAAAAAATTAACTTTATCTACAACTTGCACTTTAGTGCGAGTTTTCGCGTGTCAATATAACGACGCCTTGTCAATATTAATACTGTAGTAGTAAAGTGTAAGTAAAGGAAAGTCTAACATTGATATGCTGCATTTTCAGATCTCTCGATCTAGTAAATGTCGGTCTTACATCATGGTGATGCGAGGTTAGTCATGAGCAAAACATCAAAAGTATTATGATCCCTTTACAATGTATAATTATAATAATTATATGCATGCCTTTTCTTCCCGACATATACACAACCCGTGTTTATAATTATATGGATGATGGCTGCAGCCTATGTTCGAGATATGTTTTGATTAGATGATCTGGTGTAAGTTTTTGCAGACGATACAATTCATATATTCAAAAAAGTCATATAATATTGATATCATAATCAATACTCACACATCAATGGTGTGACCCTGACCCAGCTGTCCTTGGCTGTTCTTGCCCCACGTCCACACCTCCGTGTCGATCACAATTGGCTCGCTCACATTCCCACTATCTGTTTGCATACAAGATTTTACACTAATTAGACACAAATCGAAATCCAGTCTGTATCGGTCAGGATAATAAATAACTTGAGAAACAAAAATAAAGTAAGTTACAGATTCATACAAAAATGTTATTGCACTTCTCAATTCAGGTGATTTATTATACTTGGTATTATTTTCTAATGATTACATTCACTGGTGATCAGGCGACACGATATTATAATCCAAGTTAGAAGATGATCGGACAGAAACGTGGAAATGGCAGATCGATGGGAAAGCAGCCATCTTGGCGCTAGCATGCCTCTACAAAGACAGTACCCCACCAACTCAAATTCCTGTGACCATTGCCACAAAATAACTCATCCGTACACATTTACAGCTGGGTGAACCGATTCTTATGCTGCCTTGCCCAAGGACACATGGATATCTAAGGGTGGCAATTGAACCCACAACCTGTGCGATCAGCGTGGCAGGGGTTCGATCACAACTAACAAAATCTGGAAATGATTGATGCATACACTAGTACACATCACTAACTTGTAGCTACCATAAATCACAATGTATTAGCCGGCCATATGTATAAGCCGAGTGGTATTTTTGGGTGCAAATAGTAGTATTTATCATTATACCTGGTGTATAAGCCGAGGATCATATTTCGTAAACTTCCTTACCCTGCGTTAGTATTTTTTACTCGCCGAGTGTAGTACCATAGTCATTTTACAAGCTAGTCCACAATCGTGACAATCGCCAACAAAATCACTGTCAAACTATGCCGAAAAGTACTTGAAATTGAAACTTAGCTATCAGATCGCAGAAAACGAAACCTCTAGAAGGGGAGAGAACACCGTAAATACAAAAATGGCGATGGTGAAGGAGTAAATGAAAAAGTGAATTTTGACAAAATACGATCGGTGATCGTGTGATTTTTTGTAGGTGCTGTGTAGTGTGTATAAGTTGAATGGGAAATATTAGGGCCCTTCTTGGGTGCAAATAACTCGGCTTATACACCGTGATTTACGGTACATTTATATAAAAGCGTCACATTTCTACTCTGCGCTGTTTGGATATTATCTCCCTTCCACTTCCAGCAAATGTTGGTTTACAATACCTATGTGACTGTGATGGAAGGCGTTACTCGCATGTGTGCCAGTGTGCCCTATACAATATCACACAGCCTTTCTCCTCAATCAAATGCTTACTACACTTAAGGAGATTATGAGAATATGCACAATCATTCACTCCTATAGATAGAGGTGGTCATGTGACATGTTTTTCCTAAGGACACCACGAAAAACACAAATACAGGCCAGACAAAATACAATTTTTTGTTCAGGGTCGGGATTCACTGGATTGAATTTTATATACTTGTACATAATTAAAATAAAAAAAGTAAAAACCTTTGAAATTAGAGCTCTTTTCTGCTTTATCGCGATTGGCTAGCGCCTCTTTCCTGATGGCCACACTTCGCGGCCGTTGAAGGTTGAGCGAATTCTCGTCTGCTAGAAACAAGTCGGATGTCAAAGACTCAAAATCCATGTTAAACGACGCATCTGATGACAATGAATCATGATTTTTGAAACTCGTTTCTGCCAAGTGGGGATTTTCCATGGAGACATTTTTATCCAACCGCGATATCGATGTCATTTTGTCAAGTTTCGATCGTGGCGACGTCATTTCTAATGACAATTGCGTCGTTAATCTGCTTGGAATTTTAACTGCTGTATCAGATTTATTTATCTTTGTTTTCGCCGCAGCTTGTGAAAGACTTAAATTGTGAGCAGTTTTATTGTCAACAAGTGAAAAAGATCGCATTTGGAATTTTCCTTCGTTTTTTTCATCGTCAAATTGCTTTGCAAGAAATTTCCTAGCTCTGTCTTCATCAACGAAAGTCAACGCTCGATCAACTTTTGATTGACCAGGCGAGAGATCAAAATCTGATAACCTATCTTCTGACAATGGATGATCAGTCAATGTACGCATATGACAACTATTTTCCCCGGTTTTTTCCACTGTATCTTCAACTTGGGGGTATTCCACTACGCCAGGATGGGTTTGTTGAGCGGAATTTTCCACTATAGAATGCTGCGGGAGATTTTCCGTTAAACCTTTTGTGTGTTGATTATGCACAGTATCCATTTCTAGTGTGGTTTGATCGTTGTTATCATGTTCTGGTGTTGTATTATCTGTAGTTCGTACTGAGTATATACTCGGATCGTCATCAGTTACTATGGCACTATGTTTCTGTGTGTTCGTTGCATCAGGTTGATCACTTATTAATAAAGGTTGTTCGTTATGGACTTGGGCTTGTGTAGCGGTTGTACGAGAATCCTTTTCTGCGGTATTTAATACCATATTGTCACAGGATATTTGACTTTGTTGACCAGTGTCAGCAACAATAGTCTGTGAAGATGTTCGCATTTCTTGTGAAGAATTAGATTCATACATAATCTCATTATCAGCAGCAATATCACAATTTTCTGAATTATTTTCCTCCGACCCATTGTCTAAATTTCCAGTAAATTCTGCAATAATCTCAGATTCATTCAATATCGTGTCATTTATTGTTTGAGTTTCTTCTAACTCCGGTTCACTACTTGTGAAACTTACGTCACTTTCAGCTGGGTCCCCAATTCCAGATGTTGTTTCAGCACTTGGTAATTCGGTGTCATATCGCTCGTGATCCAATGACGTCATTTTCGCCTCATTTTGCAAATTATCCATATTTTCTTTATCTTGCTTCTCACTTCCCGAATCTGACGATACTGATTGTTTAGAAGGCCCATCTTTAGAAGTCCCCATCCCTATTTCAAAAAACGATCGCAAATCCATGGAAAATTTCATAACCGCTTGTCCGACATCAACAAGTGATGACTTCAAATCGCTGGATTGCTGTGGTTGTCTCATCTCCTCTTTGGGAATATCCCCAACCACCTCGACTGATGAATGCGACGTATCAAACGGATCAGACAAGGAATTTTCCGTCGGTGTGGTTGCGGCATCAGAAACACTATCGAACCGTAACTTTTCCACAGTTTCCTGTGAATCCAAAAACCCGGGTGATTGCGACTCATCAGAGCAACAATGTCGTTCGTTACTCACTATACACAAATCTGTCGTGTCCTCCATTTTGAACATGTCACGATTGCACTGCGAACAAACTACCGGGCTATCAAATGAATTGTTTAACGAACTCGTCCGATTTGACATCTGTTCCTCTTTAGCGACAACCACACAACTGTGTGCCTCGCCACATGAAACCGACAAAACTTTCCGGTGTTTTAATCGTTCAACAACCACCGGTAAACACGTGTGTTCGGTCTCCGCTAAACCTAACGCGATTCCACTTCCAAAGCACCACAGCGCCCCATCCGACATCACAACTAAAGTATGTTTCCGTCCACATGAGATCGCCCGTACTCGGTAATCACAGTCACATTTCCCGAGCTTACAGTCACATGATGAGTTTGGGGGAAATTCCACAACTTTCGGGGTACTTATGGTGTCAAAATCTCCCGTGCCACATTGTCCGTCGCTGTTGTAGCCCCATGTATATAGTGTGCCATCTGTAGATACAGCAGCAGAGTGGAAGAACCCGCATTCTATCTTTTCTATGTGCTTGTCTGAAATTGCACATAGTATGTAATTTTTAAGTGGTGGTTGGTCGAGTCATGCTTGATAGCTCAGTTTGGCCCTGTTAGCGAAAGGTCCCGGGTTCGAGTTGCGCCCAAGGCAATTTTTCACAAATACATGTTCACTGCAAAAAAACAATCACACTTGCATGTCATTGGAGAAAAGGAAGGAAATTGTATTATATAACATTAATGTGATACAGTTTGAACAAAAACTAGATTTCCTAACTTGTGGGTCCTGGTTGAAAGATAGTAACACCCTCTAAGCATAGACGTGTATAAGATATTCTGATAAAAAGATAAACACACACGTTTACCTCAATATGTGAAAAGTTGTTGAGGCTGGATACATGTACCCAAACTGAGCTTCCATGAGCCTTCATAGCTCGGTTGGCAGAACATTCGCCCAGTAGCAAAAGGTCCCGGGTTCCAGTCAAGTCACTTTTTCACATACATTTACACGGCAAAAAACCAATCACACTTGCAGTCTTGCATGTTTTTGGAAGTAAATCGTATTACAGTATATTATAAAAATAATAAATACAATTCCATATAAAAACAAACACAGATATTTCTTCAAATATTTCTTACCTGCCAAAAATGTAATCTCCACCGGCTGGTCAACTTCAGTCGTTTCGAGGCCAAGACCCAGCTGACCACAGTCATTTTGGCCATAGCTGTACACTGTGTGCTTGGACGTCAGGAATAGGTAATGGTTTACGCCAACCGCAATCTGGGTATAAATTAATTGTATTGGATTTAAGGCTTAAGGTGTTCTAAACAGAAGATATACCGGTAGAGAGACTAGCTGATTACACTCATGCTGCGCATAGCTGTACAGTGTACACTGTGTTCTCCGAGGTCTGGAATAGGTAGTGGTCTACGCCGACTGCAATCTGAGTATAATTTGGATTTAAAGCTTCAGTTAAGTGTTCTAAATCCAAGACATCGAGAGACCAGTTGCTTACAATTATTCTGCCCATTTGCATACACTTGGCCATAGCTGTATAAGGGTGGGGATAGCTTAGTCGGCTAAAGCGTTGGACTATCATTCATTTGGTATCCAAGGTCTTGGGTTCGAATCTTGGACTGTGCGATCAGCGTTTTAACTGAAAATTGTTCTGAGTGAATTCTCGGTGTTCTGTTGGTGAGAGCACATTTCCCTAGCCTCAGTTTACCAAGTCTGTAAAATTGGTACTGAGCGTACATAAACACTTCGTAGGAAGTAAAGCCGTGCATATAATTATTATAATTATAAATTGTAAAGGGATTAATAGTTCGTTAGAAGCCCTGCTCACGTCTACCCTCAGTCCCTCACACGGTCATGATGTAAGACTGACATTTGACGGATCGTGAGGTCGTAAAATGAGGCATAAAAATGTCACACTTTACTTGTTTACTTTTACACTGTGTTCCCCGAGGTCTGGAATTCGTAGTGGCTGACAGAAACCTGAATATAATTATAACAGCAGATAATTTTATAATAAAACTATTATTCCTCAATGGAATAACTTATGTTCGACACACACAAAAATGTAAAGAGACACACATACAGTTACATGGTGTCATGGCGGGGAAACCGGAGAACCCAGAGAAAACCACCGCACATGGGCGGGATATTGCCTTAGTCCATGATTCAGAGACAGCGGGAAGAAGCGAGAAGAATTCCTACAAAAGCCACGCAGTCCCCCAGCTGCTCAATTTAGCCACTGAACAAGTGGAGGCAAGTAGAATTATAAAAACACAGAGAAAATGCCACAAACATTTGCCGCGGCCCAGGCTTGGACCCTGGACAATATTGTTTACCTATACAGTACCAG
This sequence comes from Wirenia argentea, assembly GCA_025802215.1. Classification (NCBI taxonomy): domain Eukaryota; kingdom Metazoa; phylum Mollusca; class Solenogastres; order Pholidoskepia; family Gymnomeniidae; genus Wirenia; species Wirenia argentea. Next base: position 9,224 of record WNLI01007802.1, read on the forward strand.
AGACATTGAGACAACAGTGACAAATGGCATGTTGGTTGAATATAATGTCCAGAAAAATGAAACTTGAATATACCAGCTTGCCTATTTGACTTGGATATGTGTGACATTGTCCAGGATCAAGGTCACCAATGATGATCTGTTAGTACATCTGCATGCAAGAAATTATGACAGTGTAGATAGGCCTAATACTATATAATACTAGCCTATCTGCTTGATAGAGGTGTTCGAAGATGTCACAGGTCAAGGTCACTATTGGGCGATGATTAACTCTCAGTACATGTGTAAACAATTATGATGGTGTACACTGTCGATAGGCCTAATACTGTACCAACCTACCTGCTTGATAGAGAATCGAAGATGTCAAAGGTCAAGGTCACTAATGATGATATCTTAGTACATGTGCAAGCAACGGTGAGGGTGTTGATAGGCCTAATACTGTACCAACCTACCTACTTGATGGAGATGTGTTTGGAGAGTGCAGACGTCAAAGGTCAATGTCACTAATGAGAGATGATTATCTCACAGAACATGTAGAAACAATTATGACGGTGTAGATAAGCCTAATATGTACCAACTAACCTGCTTGACCGAGAGATGTTTGAATATGACAAAGGTCAAGGTCACTAATGATTATCTCTGTGCAGGCAATGATGAGGGTGTTGCTAGGCTTAATACTGTACCAGCCTACCTGCTTGATCGAGAGGTGTTTGAAGATGTTGGAAAATGTCAAAGGTTAAGGTCACTAATGATTATCTCTTAGTGTGCAGGCACTGGCAATGATGAGGGTGTTGCTAGGCCTAATACTGTACCAGCCTACCTGCTTGACCGAGAGATGTTTGAAGACGTCAAAGGTCAAGGTCACCGTGTCCGGTGAGTAACCTTTCCAGACGATCACATCGGAATTCATTCTTTCATGTTATCTGAAAATCATTATATGTATTATGACATTTTAGAGCTTGTGCTACTTGGGGAACTTCGCTACTTGGGGCACTGGATTGCAGTGTCCATTGAGAGTGAAGTAAACTGGCTTCCCACTCATGCATGCGGCTGCCTGTTCGGATCTTTCATGTGGTGCAAGCAGATATCTGGTCCACCAAGTGTAGGTTGGTGGTTGCTGCTATTGTCATTCCGACTCTAAGTCTTGTTTACATAGCGGGAAAATGACTGGTTTCAGACAGCGCCCTGGATAAGCTTGATATCTATCAAAGCTGATGCTTGCGATGGATGTGGCGGATTAAACGGCAAGATCATGTTAGGAGAGAGGATGTCGTGTGTAGATCTAAGCAGACTACTATCTCAGAGTTGATTCATAGTGCTCAACTTCAATGGCTAGGACACATGTTATGGACGAGTGAGGAATGTATACCTAGACTAGGGGATGGGTAATCAATTCTATGGATGAGGCAGGTGTACGAGGCCCCGATTGGGCAACTTGTCAGGCTATGGCCCTATAAGATCCTTCGTCCTTCCAGAGGTTAATAATGATGATGATGATTGAACCCACAAACTGCCAAAACGCATTCTATTTTACAAAGCAGCCACGTGCAGCAATAAGTCTTGTTTACAATAACTATATGTAGTGTATAGTGTATACCCAGTGTATACCCTGCTAAATATCATAGAATAACTAAGGTGTTATATAAAAATATTTAATCGCATCACAATTTTCGACAATTCAATGGAAGGTTTTACAAGAAAGGATAAAAAGATGGCCAATATTCATAACATAATTACGTACACCCGCCACTCAGAAATGTAAAGCATGTGAGAATACAATAATGAACAAAAAATATGTGCCGCCCAAATTTTGCTATTATATACAGTACATACATTCATTACTTAGAAATATTTTCTATACCTGTTTTATGTGTGAAGAAATTGAAGACACTCTATAATTATAAAATTCCGCTCTATTTACTCTGATAATTTCTGTATATTATATTTTATTATTCATTAAATAGACAGTGTTGATTGTACGCACGTGTGCTACTAAAATATATACAAATATTTGTGTGGTTAAAAAATGTATGATATTTCACTGGTGTGTGTCTTAGAATTTGACTTGTAAATAGTCCTTTGACAGTTTGTAATTTGAAAATAAATTGTTGCAAACTACAAATTATCGCACGGTTATCTGCTTTTTTGTCAGTCAAGCCCACTAATTTGTAATATTCAGATATTGATGTTATCCGGATACAAATTATACTTTTGGCTTGGTATTTATGTAAGGATAATTAACTGTAATTACTTCATCTTTAAAAGTCTAGTAATGCCTAATAGGTCGCAAGTCGCAACTCCACAAAACAAAAATTTATTAACTCTTTGACTGCCATGATAATTAATTGCATCTTGTCATGACGTATATTATATACGTCTTTGGCAATCAAGGAGTTAAGAAGTATAGACAATTAACAATAAAATATATGACATAAGTAATGAACACAATAAAATTGCTAGTTAACAAACAATTTAAGATACAACATTAATTTAAATATATATATCAAAAACATGCACCTGGAAATAAACACGGTAACCCTAAGGCAAATTATCTTTTTTCATGACAAACTAACTATTCCAAATTAAGAATATTATTTTTACCATTACATACTAATGTATGTTACATTAATCAATCATAGTGGTAGTAATCATCAACCATTATCAATGCTTATCAATTTCATTATAATTGATCTTGCATTTGTAGCTTTTGCACATATAAAATATTTTGCTGATTATAAATTGGTAATCAGAGACATCATCATTATAATACAAACCTAGTATTACTAATTACAAATTGTTAATCAGGGAAATCATCATTATTTAGACCTAGTTGGCGTCAACTTACCCTGCTTTTTCAATGAACTAAGTAGGCCTACAAAAATGTCATTATAATATTTATTGATCTTGCATTTGCGTACATAAAATATTTTGTTGATTATAAATTGCAAATGGAGATCATCATTATTTAGACCTAGTTTGTTTCGAATTATCCGACACTGAACTTACGTAGTACAAAAATATCAGTGTAAAAATTACGTTTCGCTGCATGTCAACAATCATGCACTTCAAGTATGATATGATTATATATTTGAATATTTGATTTTTATTTGATCAAGATACGAATGACTTATTATTATGTAAATTTTACAGAACCCCCGTTTTTACTTCATTATAAACAGGAAACACATAAACAAGAGAGAGTAAATTATTGGCTATCTATTCAAAATCTTTTCAAATAAAAATTCCCCCATTTTCTATGTAGATTGAAGAGACATAATTTTACTTTTCATTATAGACAAGAGAGTAGTAGTAAAATATTGGATATCTACTCAAAATCTTTTCAAATAAAATCCCCCATTTTCTATGTAAGACACAACATAATTATAAATATTAAAAAAAATATATATATATTTTCAATTGTATTATATGGATCAGAAACGTGGGCTATGAAGAAAGAAGACTCGAAACGAGTTAATGCGTTTGAACTATCGTGTTGACGATTGAGGAACGATGCAGTTGGATAAGTTTCTTGGACTACAAAGGTGACAAACAATGAAATTTTATGTTGTGTTAAAAGCCTGGAAATTTGTTAAATGTGATCACAAAAGAAAACTACAATATAAGGCTACTCGACGGGAAAATGACAACTTAGAAAAAAATATCCTGCTGGGGACAATTTATGGCAAACGTAAGCGAGGTAGACCAAAAACACGCTGGATAGAGAGTACGAAAAAGTATCGATTGTGGAATATCTGAACTTATCGAAAAGAGATACAGAGATTGTCAATGAGGTCACCAGAGAAAGGACAACGTTCTGATGGACCAATAATGATGATAATTATAAGTATACGAGCACATAAAACATTAAACAGACATGAAAAACTCCTCAATTCCCACTGTTTTCAATACATAAATGACGCGACAATAAAACTAGTGTTGTATTGTGATCGATCACGCACACATGTAATTCTATTCTATTGAATATTGTCAGTATTATACGGAATTCAATACACAAAATATGAGTTGTTCGGTGTCACACTTCGGATCATAGATTTCCAATTGGGTGTGCACTGTGCATGCGGGAAAGTAATGGTGGTTAGCCGTGTTTGGGGGTAGCGTGTAAGAGATGTGAGCATATGAACCATATATGTACACAATAACTGACACATGCGGGAAAGTATTGGTGGTTAGCCGTGTTTGGGGATAAAGACTAGGAGTTGTGAGCTTTGGAACCATAAACACATGCGGGAAAATATTGGTGGTTAGGCATGTTTGGGGATAGGAGTAAGAGTCATGAGCATTATGAAATATGAACCATATACAGTATACACACACGCATACTATGGCTATTATTACTGTGTAGTGGCCCTAGTGGGCATGAGGCCTGATGCGGGAAAGTATTGCAGGGCTCGAAATTTACCAAGGCAACAGGCAATTTGCCATGCTGCCCACCCTACTTGCCTGTGTGCCTTTTCATTCTGGCCATATAAAACATATTTATTTTACATAGTGCCTTTTTATATGATCAGAATAGCCTTGCTGCCCTCATATGAAATTTCGAGCCCTGGTATTGGTTGTTAGCCGTGTTTGGAGATAGTGAGTAAGAGTTGTGAGCTTATGAACCACATACACACGTAATAATAAGGTCATTATTGGTGTGTATGTGTGAAGGTATTGGTGGTTAGCCGTGTTTTGGGGTAGAGACTAGGACTCGTGAACATATGAACCATATACAGTACACACATAATATACGGCTATTATTACTGTGTAGTGGGCATACGGGGAAAGTATTGATGGATAGCGGTGTTTGGGGGTAGAGAGTGGGCTAAGAGTTGTGAGCAGGTGAACCACACACACATGCAGGAAAAATAATTGGTGGTTGGCCGTGTTTGGGGATAAAGACTAGGAGTTGTGAGCATACGAACCACATACACACGTAATAATAAGGTCATTATTGGTGTGTGTGAACTGTGAAGATATGCGTGGTTAGCCGTGTTTGGGGGTAGAGAGTTGGCTAAGAGTTGTGAGCAGGTGAACCGTACACAAAATATGTGGTGTTCAATGTGACACATCAGATCATGGATTTCCCATTTATGGGGGAAAGTATTGGTGGTTAGCCGTGTTTGGGCATAAAGACTAATGCATATGTATCATACATAACGGGAAAATAGAAAAATGTAATGGGATGGAAGGGAGGTATCCGTTGTGAAGGGATCCTTGGGCAAGATAATAATGATGGGTAGTTTAAATGGTATTGTATGGAATGGTTTAGTTTAGTATTATACATTAGATATGATTATATGGTAGAACTCACATCATTCCTAGTCAATAACGTCCGACCGAAATTCCTTCTTCCACAGTGGCGAAAACCCATCATGTCGGCACATGATGGAGCGAATACGGAGAAGGTTCTTGGTCCAATTATTGATTGTGCATTTGTATGTTGGGTTGTCGATTCGTAGATTGTTGATGTGAGTTGAGTGCGTTGTGGTATTGTCGTGATCGCGAGAACATCCAAGCCGAGCGTAGATGCGTACAGACTTGACGACGCGCGATCGATGGAGCGATAGAAGCGCCACCGCACGGGCGGTGGTTCCGTCCAGGATACGATCCTGGGCCAACACACGGACGGCGACGATCATCGCGTTGGTGGTCGTAGAACGAGCGAGGCGTACAACTCTAACGGCCTATCATAAGACTATATCAAATACCACATTCAGTTAACGCGACTATAGCCTATGACACTTGTATATTGTTTAGGTATGTATATATGTAATATGTTTAGTATACGGGTGTACGGCCTATGTAAATCTGTGGTGTGACTCCTAGCAAGTTTTCTAGCAAGTTCTATACTAGCAAGTGAAGGGTATGGATTTGTGTTGATTGTATGGGGTTTGGAATAGAAATACTGCGCTACCATTGGCTGGAGCCAGCATATAATTACCATTATAACTATTATTTGATTGTTAGGGGAGATCTGATATAATGAATGCACAATATTATAGTAGTTTTCTTTTGGGATGTATACAATATTATTATATAATACAACATTCAATATTTCTATAGACATGGACATGGAAATTATTGACAGGCGTCACCAAGGGGAGATAACACAAAATAGTCTTAAAATCCTTTAAAAATCTTCTCCGAAACCACATAGCGCACAGACCTAAAATTTGGTACAAGGCATCCTTAGGACCTTGGTACTCAAGTTTGTTCAAACTGTCAAAATCTGCTCAAGGGGGTGGTCAAGTAAATGTCATAATAATAACATTAACTTGTGCAAAAATCTTCTCCGAAACCGGTTGACAAACAGATGTGAAATTTCGTCTGAGGCATCCTAAGTAATTTTAAAATTTATTAATATGAAATCATAGAAAAATCTTCTCCGAAAAATTGACATATTAACATCCTCATGCAAAAATACTCTTTATATTCCACATCATTATTCATTAGTCTCATCAAAGTTTCTCCGAATATAAGCTGGTGGTGCACTGAAAAATTGCATGTGAGCGTCTTGAGGCCCCTTTGGCCTCTTGTATTCCTTAGTGGAATGCCCTAGTTTGGTACGTTTCAAGCCTTGTCGTAATGAGCTGCCTGCATGGGGCATCATAGGGAGCAGCGTGATGAGCGACATCTTTCCAATCCAACCCGAGATCGAATCTTGGCTGGGACAAGAAAATCGTACATCGGCTGGTGTGTATTTGTGTTCTTTGTCCTTAGACTAGATCTCACGTGACTGGCTCTGTTGACCCAGCTGTAGGAGTGGGTACCAAGTGTGCATATTCTTCTTAGATAGAGTTGTAAGAGTATTGGTTGAGAGTACGAGTATAGCTGTGCGATATTGGAATGGCGTGCCGATGCATGCTAGGTGCAACGCCTTCCGAGCCCTTCTCTCTAGAACAGTCACATATTGTAAACCTTTGCCAGATATGAAGCTGTCCAAAAGTGTGGTGTGGAAATGTGACACTTTGCTGTTTTACTGTTACTCCTCTTTTATCCTCAGTAATAAGTAAATAAAGTTTGCGTATTGCGGAATCTTTCACATACCTTGGCTTTGTTTTGAAAAGTGATGATTCACGGCGAACCTTCCTGGTATATTTTCACTCTTCCGTAAGCACATAATATCACTATCTATGGCCCACAGCCCCACACATACACATGTATGTACAGTAACTGACAGACAGGTGTAAGTACTCGGAGAAAACCACCAGATATGGGCAGGATTTTTGCCACTTTGAGTTTTTGAGTCAAATGAGATAACAGACAAGAGTGAAGAAACCAGCAGAATCCCTACAAAAATATTCCTAGTTTTCAAAATAATGCTCATTCTGATGACTAAACTAATCGGCCTGTGGTGTAGTGGTCAATGCCGCGGCTTTTTGAACGTGAGGTCGCTGGTTCGAACCCTGCCAAAACCAGGGGTTTTTCCCCACGCTTTCCATCAGTCATTTGCGAGATTCATGCATGGCAACATAGACCGATTCTGAAACTGCAATATATATATATGCGCACATTTATTTATTTATTTACTCTTACGTTCCTTTCCCATCAGCACAGTAAAAATGTATGCTAGGTTTGGTATGAGTAGTTGGAGGGTAGTGTGTAATAGCGAGATCGCCCCACACGTAAGCGAGCACATAGGCTAAATACCCGTATCTGTTGGTGGACTGTGCAAATCCTGCATACTAAGAGGACCAAATTCTCATTTTGGTGCTGACGAAAAAAGCATGCAATTTTGCGGATAGCCTCGAACGCAATAAAAAAGTTACGTGTAGGCCTATACAACAGAGTTTTTTTTACAGATAATTGTGGGATATTATGAGGAAGTAAAGACGCGGTCAAAGATCCACATTGACCAGACATCAATTGACCAGGTGTCAATTGGTGTGATGCATTGTGATTTCTGGTCAAGGCGAGCTCGCTTGGTAGGCATCGCCTATTTCATATTATGTTGCATGGTGCTTGGCAGATGGTATTGAGACCACATAACATTATCGAGAATTTAGGCTACAATGCACTATCTCCTGTATTGCAGGGAGAAGTACTGAACGACACAGCAGATCTCAATCCAGTAAGTAGGCATACACATTTATAACATACAGTAGTTCTAATACATAACCATTGTTTTGAGCTACTTTTAGTAACATTTCAACTTTTAGCAACGGCCTTCATCAGATGGGAGATTCTTGTTGGTCGCCAGTTTCAGACCGGTGGTTTTAGCCCGAATGCGCGAGGTGACATCATCAATTTGCGGTGTCATGTTTTGAGAGTGTCCCACAAGCCACATATTATGATACAGTACCAAATGTTGCACCCACGACAACACACTATGACTTCACTCTTCAACCTATAGGGTCGTGGCTGTATGGTGTGATGTTGATATTCCGATAAACCGATCGGAATGCAAGGAGGTATACGGAGATTCAATTATGACATGATATGTGTCGTCGATATTCGATCAAGTTCAAGTTGTTTCACTACGGTGCACTAGGCATATATGTAGTGTTGGTGGCTTGTCCTTCACCATAGACATGTAAAGTGACCGTAAGTTAGATGTGGGGTAACCGGAGAAAACCACCGAACGTGGGCCGGTTATTTCCATCGCGATGGCAGAGGGAAGAAGCTAGTAGAATTCCTACGAAAGCTGCCCATTTTAGTAAATTTTGTGTGAAATCGATGATATTGCATCCCTATGACACGATAAAGCATTTCATGCACAACTCCTAATAATAGCTGAAAAATTACCCACTCCACAGACACACGAAGCGAGAACAACAACAACAACTGTGCGATCTGTCTGGATAACCCGGCAGACACCGTGGTGTTACCGTGCGGCCACATCTGCATGTGTATGGGATGTGCCACGCAGATTAAAGAACTGGCTAACGAATGTCCAGTTTGTAGGGGCACGATGGAGAACGTACATAAAACTTTTCGCTCGTGATTAAATGATCATCAAATAAAGCGACAACTGAGTAGTGGCTGATCCCGGGGGAGGAGGGTTATACATGGGACACATTGTAAGTGGTTATTTTTTTTTCTCTCGCGTATGCCGTAGTCAGATTTTGGTTAGTTAATGTTGTTAATGTATTTGTATATATTTGTAGGCTATATGTTTTAGAGCTAATTTCATTTCTATGGTTAGATGTAGTTGCAATGGTGATTTTGCATGGTTATGATTAGTCATGTTAAAGCTGAAGTCCACTTTTATAAGGCCCACATATAGAGAGAAATATAAACAAATATTGTACCAGCCTACTTGTTCCCGTGGCGGCCATACTTGTAAGAACTTGGAACAGTGTGCTAAGTTGAACACGCTGCGCGTCTACAGGGTATAAAAGCCGGACTTAGATTTAATAAAAGTCAGTTGATCTGTGAATGCTGAGCTATACACATGAATCTAATAACATTGTATGCAAATTAGGTAGAATAAGTGGAAATTTGTTACCAAAAAATCTGATCCCGGCGAGATTTGGACCTGGGTTTCCTGCTTGAGAGTCCTGTGTCCTACCAAGTGCGCCATCAGTACTGGAGATAT
>WNLI01007803.1:0-12074 GCA_025802215.1 Wirenia argentea
AGCAGGTCACACCTAAGTACCTTGGACGTCTCTCGGCACTATCAGTGAACCCGAACATTCATTGTAGGCAATAGTCATTGTAATTTGTGGTAAATGACTAGAATGGGTAAGATGCAAATTGCAAATAATAATTAGGCAGATATGGCACATTATTCTTACAGCAATATCCTATGGTCTAGGAACTTATGAACTAGTCAACATTGTGTCGGTTAATAGCATGATTTTTCTTATAAGATCTTAACCTTGTGATACATATATTAGAAAGGACTAAGGTGAGACACAGAATATATTAAAATACAATATATCACTTCATATACTGCAAAGTTATTATTGTTTATAAAAGTGTCATTACTTATGGCTCACCCTGTACAATACATTGTATACAATAATCCTAGATTATATATATTACATACAAATTGTGTAACAATTTCAGACACGATAGGCCTACTACAATAGCATATATGCAACTTTTTTTCGGCAGTAGTGGAGGAGGGTCAGGTGTTCCTGTCCGTCCATCAGTAAAGCACCAGTAGTTGGAAAGGTGATATCGTTCGAGCGGACCAGGGGAACCACACAGTCGACATGCACAGCTGGAGGTTAAACTGTAACACTTATTGGGGCACCATAGATGATGCAGTGCTGAACCAAACCAGCGACCTAACACTTTATGGTGGGGACCAGATAGGCTGTAGGTGGAGGGATGATATTAAAGGATGATCAAATACAACACACATACCTGGGCAGGCTGTCCAGCCATCGCCTCGACCAACACCACCGCCGTGGCGCTACGATCACCAACGACAAAAAGGCACGTGATCTCATAGGTGTTGCCTGGGGACAGCTCGTTAGCGTTGAGTGTCTGTTTGGGTTGGTCAGAGAAGGCGATGAGTCCGTTAGAGCCGCGGGGTGGGTTCATGGAGAAACACGTCGGGTCTTCAGAGTTTGTCTGGGGATACAAATCAGAGCAGTTACAGACAGGTGCTGGGATGACTTGTAAAAAGACGTCTAGAAAACGAATTTTGAAATCTATAAACCTGGCATCTAGATATTTTGCATATACATGCACATGTACATGCATTAGAGCAAGACTGACTGACATGCCACAGGATATTAAACAAAATCTGCACAATTATATTTCATCCAATCAAATTTGAGTAATAAGTTTGAAATGCGCTTGCGCTGAAGATCGCTGCGCGACGGCAGTTCTTGTTTGAAGGTCATACGTGACGGTGGTAAAAAATTTTGTCGATGAGACAATAGTTTATTTTTCAAGTAAAAATTTTTTGTTTTGTGGAGGAAGGTAAGGTATTAAGTGTTTTTAAAAGGTAAGCACGCAATTTTTATGCGAGATGCCGTTTTAGGTGTCTCTCCATTGCACCGAATAATCGAGGTTTACTGTGTGTCTTTTCCAGTTGGAGACTCACGTACTACTACGCGCTCAAGGTCACGCGTCTCTTTTACCGAAACGGCTTAATTATGGATAACGAGAATAATTTGGTAAACAATACCGGCAATTCTTCGGATTTGACTAATTTACCGGCGATTTCTGACGACATTAACTCTGGTTCTGTTGGTTTTACGGGAGCACTATGTTCCGACGCGCGCGATAGTCCGGTCGGTAAAGCGGCTGTTAAAAATGTCAGGAAAATCAAGGGAAAGGCGAAAGCTGATCGCGTGGAAGAGACAGATTTGCGCAAATTACAATCGATTGTCGAGAGTTTGTCACGAAAATTCGATGACTTTGCGAGTGGCCGAGCGACGTATCCGGTTTTGAACGGCTATGACGTCGAGGATGGCGAATTTGATGAGTACGAAGATTTCGATGTGGATCCGCAGGCACCCGCCGTAGTGTCGACGTTTGAATCGCATCCTAAGATTAACGATGGTGCTGCTATCGTTAATGATGCTAGTAAAAGTGACGGTGCTGCTGTCACTGTGGATAATGATACCGCAAAATCATTAAAAAGTCTCCAGAATGCGTTCGATACGAGCGAGTCGGTTGGCCCAGACGTTCACCCGAATTTAGCTGAGATTCAAGGTAAATTTGCGAAAAAACTTCCGATGGCTACGCTTGATGATAAAATCAAACTGTATAATAGACCGGGTAATTGTCCTACTTTGGTTGAGGCTATGGTTGATGATGAGGTTTTCCCTAAATTGTCTGATAAGGCCAAGGATAGTGATGCATTTGATCGTAAAACCCATTTGTTGGTGGTTAAAGGGATGATAGCTATTCATAATGTGGCTGATGTGGTTGTTAGTGAGGATGTGGACAGTTACTTAGACGATAAACAAAAGGTGTTGCCAAAGTTAGTGGACGCACTGGCGTTGTTGAATTCGGCTAATTATCGGATTAATCAAAATCGTAGGATGGACAAAAAGAATGAATTGAATAGTGACTATAGGTCGTTGTGTTACAAGGTGCCGGATAGTGGTAATCCCGCGTGGTTATTTGGAGGAGATCTCACTAATCGCGTTAAAAACATTTCAGAAACAAATAAACTGTCTAATGAAATTAACCGGGGGGCGTCTACTAGTGGCGGTCGTCGTGGAGTGGGCGGTCGTCGTTCGCGCGGGGCCAATCGTATGAGACCATACAATAGTCGCGGCCGTGCCGGGAATTCGGCGGCTAGACAGAGCGACTCGAGTACCCAGTTTGGTCAGTCGTCTTTTTTAGACCAACGCTTTTCTCGTGGGAGGTCAACCAGAGGAAGCGGAGCGAGTCGACGACAATTCGGGAGCAGGAGACGTTGATTGACACGCCAATACAGGCTAGTGAAGGTAAAATTACCGATACATTTAAAGCAGGTACTCTAGCGGACAATCTCGATCAATGGAAAGAGATTACGGGTGATCGTTATATTTTAAGTTCTGTGAGCGGAACTAGTATTGAGTTTGAAAACGATATTCCCGTTCAGGAGTTTCCTCCACGTCCATTACACTTCAATAAAATTGAAAGTGATGGGATTGATGAGCAAATCAACAAATTTTTAACTCAAGGGGTTATAGAGGAAACAGAACCATCCAGTCCGCAGTTCATATCTAACATATTTGTTAGGCCCAAAAGTGATGGCTCTTTTAGGGTGATATTAAACTTATCTGAACTTAATAAGAGTATACCCTATGAACACTTTAAGATGAATACACTGGAGGCTGTGTTATTGATGATGAGGAAAGACTGCTACATGGCTAGCATTGACCTGTCTAATGCGTATTATTCTGTCCCCATTCATAAGGATTACAGATGTTATCTCAAATTTTTTTGGCGGGGGCGAATGCTGCAATTTTGTGCTTTGCCTATGGGGATCGCATTTGCACCGAGATTATTTACTATGCTATTACGCCCAGTGTATGCTAAATTGAGACTCATGGGGTTTATTTCATCTGGATATATAGATGACTCCTACCTGCAAGCGGATACACCTGAGGGGTGTATTGAGAATGTCGAGACAACTCGTAAGTTGCTCACATCATTAGGGTTTTTTATTAATCATAAGAAATCTATTTTTTCACCTAGCCAGACGATTGAACATCTTGGTTGTTTGCTTGACTCCAGGAATATGACTGTCACATTAACAGATAAGAAGATTAAAGAAATCATTTTCCTTTGTTCCAAGGCTATTGACAGTCCCTCTATGACAATTAGACATTTAGCGAAAATTATTGGGACGTTGGTTTCGGCATTTGTGGCTGTCCAATATGGGCGGTTACATTATCGGCATCTGGAAGCCAATAAGACTGAAGCCCTAAAATGTTGCAAAGGGGATTATGACGGGCCAGTTCTTTTGAATTCTGCATCTTTACGAGAGTTATCATGGTGGTTAAATCACATTAAATCACAACGTAGAGATATTGATCATGGGGCCATTACTCATATCATTACCAGTGATGCATCCCTTTCCGGTTGGGGAGGCGAATTTTTGATTCTTCATTCTAATGAGTCGACTACTACTGGGGGTCGTTGGACTCCGGAAGAATCTGAGCATCACATAAATTTTTTGGAATTGAAGGCAGGATTTTTATCACTCAAAGCATTTTGTACAGATTTGTCTTGTGTTCATATCAAGGTTCAGATGGATAACACGACAGCCATTTCCCATATTAATCATATGGGAGGGTCTCATGCAGATGACTGTAATGATCTGTGTTATGAAGTATGGGAATGGTGCATTGAACGAAACATATGGCTTACTGCAGAGTACATTCCCGGGAAGTCTAACGTAATTGCAGATTACAAATCCAGGGTTTTCAATGACCGAACGGAATGGAAGCTAAATCCTGAGAAATTTGAAATGGCATGCAGTCATTTTGGCATTGTGCCAAGTGTGGATCTTTTTGCATCCAGACTGAATTTTCAATTGAAGCCTTATATTTCTTGGGAGGCTGATCCAGAGGCTATGTGCACTAACGCATTCACGGTTGACTGGTCACCGTTTTTGTTTTATGCATTCCCACCATTTACTTTGATTAATCGTATCATTCAGAAAGTGGAGAAGGACGGCGCAACCGGGATCATAATCGTACCCAACTGGCCAACACAAGTGTGGTTCTCCCCTCTACGTCGCCTCCTTCTCAAGGAACCTCTAGCTCTGCGTTGGAAGGACGATCTACTCTCACTGCCATTCGACCCGTCCAGGTTACATCCGTTGAACAAAATGCTCAAACTGATGGTATGCTTTATTACAGGACGAAATTAGTGTCATTAGGATTATCTGCAGATTGCATAGACATTATTTTGTCGTCTGTTAAAACGTCTACTAAGAAACAGTATTTGTCATATATTTTGAGATGGGTGAACTTTTGTAAAAAGGAGAGCGTGGACATTTTTTCGGATGAAGTCTGTTTGGTGTTAAAATTTCTGACTCAACTGTATAATCAGGGTTTGAAATACAGTGCTTTAAATACAGCGAGGTGTGCGTTGTCATTCCTGTTGTCATTAGACAGTGGAAACAAAATTGGACAACATTCCTTGGTGGTTCGTTTTATGAAAGGCGTCGCTGTTAATAGACCATCTGTTTGTAAGTACCAAAGTACATGGGACGTAGGTAAAGTTTTAACGTTTTTCAGAAAACAGCCTTTGGTCGAAGACTTATCTTTGTTTGATCTCTCTTTGCGTACTGTGACATTACTTGCCTTGGTTTCCGCCCAGCGTGGTCAGTCGTTGCATTTGTTGGACATGAACAATATGTCTAGAGAACGAGACAAGTATGTATTTACATTAGTGAACGATTTCAAACAATCTAGAGTAGGTCATCAGGTCTTAAATATTAGTCTTGACAAATATGCACTAGATCGACGTCTTTGTATTGTTAATACTTTAGACATGTATTTTTTGAGAACGGAAAAGTTACGAAATTCCAAAAAGGTGTTCATTTCTACTGTTAAACCGCATTTGGGTGTATCAAGGGACACTATTGGACGTTGGATAAAACTAGTGATGTCTCAGTCTGGTATTGATGTTGAGGTGTATAAGCCTCACAGTACCAGAGCTGCGGCAGTCTCCGCAGCCTTCAAGAATGGTGTGGCCATCCAGACTATTATGGCTAAAGCTGGATGGTCGCGGGAGACTACTTTCGGTACGTTCTACAACAAACCAATTGATTCTACTAATGAATTTCAAGAAAAAGTATTGAAAAAGTGATGGATCATGAGTATCGACAATGTAAGACTGTGGTCTAATAAAATTTGTACCTCCACAATTATGTGTTACTGTACTTGTGTTATTGTAGTACTGTAACATCGGGTATATATTGAGAGTATATACAAGGTCGAAGTTTCAAACTTATTACTCAAATTTGATTGGATGAAATATAATTATACAGTTAAATGAGCCGCCGCCGAAGGCGGCGGCGAAATTTGACTGGAATTATTAAGAATTCCAATCAAATTTGAGTAATAAGTCGCCCGCCACTTGTGTGATTATGCCCGCCCTGATTAAGGCTTGAACATTTATTATGAAGACCTTATTTTGTTTTGGTTTGTATCTACTCTCAATATATGGTTAAATACTGCCGTCGCGCAGCGATCTTCAGCGCAAGCGCATTTCAAACTTATTACTCAAATTTGATTGGAATTCTTCGGCGGCGGCTCATTTAACTTTATAATTTTCGAAGCCGCATTCAAAATCCTGCTGAAATCACAATATCAGATTTTATTAATCCGTGGACATTTTTTTCCCTTTTCAACGCCGAAGAGGAACTTGTTCACCAATGGATAATTAACAATAATTTCATTTTGGGTGAAACTCCTTGTACAAAATGTGCCGGCACAATGCGAATGAATAAATGTAAAAAAAACCCCATCAAAACAACGTAGCTAACTTTTCGTTAAGATGTAATAAAGATAGAAACCACGAAATAGCAACGTATTCGTAAAAACTCCTTTTTCTGAAAAGTCGAAACGGACAATACAAGATATATCCATGTTTATAAAATCAAGAAACAGTTTCTAAACCAAAAGGTTATGTGGAAGTAGGTCATACATATCAAAGTAAAACTGTGAAAACACCTGAAAAGGGAAAAGGCAAAGGTAAAGGCAAAAAGTCTGTACCAACATCCATAACAACATCTAAGAGTAAAAGTAAAAACCCATATACTAAAGACAATTTTGTATGGTCATCTGACGACGATTTTACAGCATAAACTGTACCTGTTTATTCAACTTTGGGGGGGGGGGGGACTACTGGCCAGTGGCCAGGAACACAAAGTCATGCCTCACAACCTCAACAATTTTAGGCGAGTTGTTATTTGCAAAATCATTAATATACTTATTACGGAAGGAATAATAATCTCTAAGTCTAAATATACATATATATCTTTAGGGTTAGGGTTAACATCAGTGGTGACATAGTAGACGGGACGCGGTACATGCAATGTGTTCCCAGAGACTCTCAAGTCATTGCCACTTGCGCTTAAATTCCAAATGGCCAATGGAGTGGATTGGTAATAATCCAGCATTACTAGCGTGTTGGTCTTACTGTCCTACACTTCGTGACACTTCAATGTTAACATTCATAAGTTAACTTCAATGTGTAAAAATAATTTTACAGGTTATCAAACGTTATCACA
Source organism: Wirenia argentea (assembly GCA_025802215.1). NCBI lineage: Eukaryota > Metazoa > Mollusca > Solenogastres > Pholidoskepia > Gymnomeniidae > Wirenia > Wirenia argentea. Next base: position 7,068 of record WNLI01007803.1, read on the forward strand.
TACCTTGCAGCAACTGCCTAATTTGGATTCGTTACCGATGAATATAAAATATCACAATAAGATAATCATGATGGTATAGAAAAACTAATGCCGATATTGCAAAACAGCATAAATCATGTTATAACATGTGCATTGTTCAACACCAAACGAGTTAACAGAGCTTGATGGAAATCACAATCATAACAACATAACACAACAACATTTTCACATAATGTTATGTATGAAATTTTTTTGTGTTAATGAACATCAACAGTTTATTAATATGGTATGAATGAAAGTATACATCAAATATCTGTGAAAAACTTGGGATGATTTTATTACATGATCATCTGTCTAAAGTGTATGTTTGTAATGTACAAAATACTTACATACGTATATTGCATTTGAAATCATGCTACATGATAACCCAATTAGATTAATTCATTTAATAATTAGGTTGTTTCGTTCCAACATTGACCAATTGCACAATTGTACATATGTCGGTTAAAAAAGTCGGCAGAGAATCGTTTGTGTAAAAAAATACCCGACCGATTCATAAACAATTCCCGATTGTAAACATAACTGATTTCAAATCACAGATACCTACAGTATTTTTGTAGTTTTGCCAAGCACACAAAATTGCCAAATATCGCTGACAGATTAGGTCTACATTAAAACAAGCTAGCAAAAAATTGGAAGATTATTTAAAAGAATAAATTTGCAACAGGTGAGTTTGAGAGTACTTTGATCAAGTGCAGGGGTAATTCTGCACCAAAGTTTATTTGAGCAACTGGTTTAGTAAATCGTACTTTGTAGCGTGGTAGAAATTAAAATGTACAGCTAATAAAGATACATGTAGCCTACAATATGTAGATTACAATTTGAATTGTAAGTATATAAATATATTTGACCAAGTTAAAGGGACACAATCAATTATGTGATAATTATATATCGCACAAAATCAATTTCCACTGCTTTTATCGTGTGATATGACAATCCATAAATATCAAGACCATTGTCGTGTAATGATGGATCTTGCCACAAATGTACGCGAGGCACACATTATACTTATTTTGAGGTTAGTTCATCAAATAGGTGACACGTTTTAAAAGTAGGCAACTTCCTGAGGCGTGCTGCATTTTGTCAAGAAAAGATAATTCGGGAATTGCAAGAACTGCTTTTAAGAGACTACCCGGATCACACAATGTGCTAATGAGAAGAAAACTAAATCGGCAAAAAAAACTTAAATACATAAGAAATTACAATGTTTCTTGCCACTCAAGACTAAATGCACAACACCATCGACAATGCATGCATGACCTAATTAATCAAATTTAAAGGTACATAGTCAGAGATTAAAAATCATCAATCATTCAATGATCATTGAATCGTTGACCAATATACCAGACAGGCAGACACATAACCAGACTCGCGATCGGTGGTCACACAATTAATTATATGTTCACTGATCAGCTGATATACTGGACATATCGGGTGAGTCACAAAAATGTTACTTGTATTATGGAATAACATCAAAATCTTAAAAATCAGATTACGCCATATGTGTAGCCTATAAGATAAATTTACATAGATTTACATACTTACAGTAGGCTATGTACAATAATAAGACCATTTTCTTCACTTGTTTGGAAAGATTATTCATATTTGGCCCAGAAAGGTCAATGAACTAAATGAAGACTTATTGATCGTGTATATTTCTAAATATCATCAGACAGTCGCCAACTCAAAGTTGGCATAGATATGAAGATAAGTAAAACACGACTCATAAATGTGATGTGAATTAAATAGGTGTAAATATTTTCATCCAAACGATGAAAGTAAATTGCATCTAGTGATGGATAATCTTGGTGGAGGAAGTTATGCTTGAAGCACTGCTGCTAGTTTTGCTATTATAAAGAATGCATTTCAAGGAAGCGAGTCGATAGCTGGTTTACAGCAACGGACTGCAATTAAAGGAGGGAGAGTCTTTGCAGGACTACTCGCAATACACATAGCTGAGTCAGTGGTGAAAGAAAAAAAAAGTGTTGGGTCAATGATTTATTTGACAAGAGTTTTGCGGGAACGTATGATCGCTGGAGTCAGGGATCACACAAAATGAGGCAGTTTGCTATTCATAATCCCGCAGACGTTCGTCAGAATATCATGAAGTGGACTGAAGATAAAGGAGCAATGAAGTTTCACTGAGGTTGTTGAGATAAAGAAAACTGACAGTCTTGAGGTAATACAGCAAAATGAGGTCATACATATGAAAGGTAACATGCACGAGTGAGTCAGGTTACCAAGAGTGCATGGGTATGACAGAAATGTGGAAGAGTTTGTCTACTGTGTAATGTGTATGTACATTCAAATATTCAAATTTAAATCAGGTTCGATCAAAGCTACATAAGAACATAGACAAGATACATTCGCTTCCAGAAACATGTTACCTCGTTCAATGTTTAAGTAAACTGTATCTTGGTTGAAGTTCAATATATCTCTATATAGTATTATAGAAAACGTAATCACGGATGAACTTGACTCGCCGAACGCTTACTATACTGAATGGACGTAACGAGCTTATCGCCCGTTCATTATGCTCGGTCAGTCGATTGCGTCACGGGGTGACGTAACTATTATTTAGCGTCGCGCTGCATTGTTGTCGGCGGCTTTGAAAGCACTCCGGTTTAAAGCGAGTCAATACGAATATATAAATACAAATTTCCATTAATAGAGCGCTAATTTAGAATTGTATATTCAGGATAAATTAATTAATTATATTTTTCTGATTATTTAGATACCAAATATGCCAGTCTATACCCGAAAACCGAGTAGGCTAATGAATGAATGAATGAATGGATTAAATGAATGGATATAGTGGCGTGAAAACATTTATTGTCCGAATTTCCCGAGAATGACAGAACCAACGACAGACACAAAATCAATCAATCAATCAATCAATCAATCAATCGACCAATCAATCGACCAGCAATCAATATAGTGGCCGAACGAACCAACCAACTGTCGAAGTGACGAACCAACGAAATAAAGATCGATCGATCGATCAATCAATCGACCAATCAATCAATCAATCAATCAATCAATCAATCAATCAATCGATCAATCGACCAATCAATCAATCGACCAATCAATCAATCAATCAATCGACCAATCAATCATTCAATCAATCAATCACCCAATCAATCACTTAACTAGAAAATCTAGCAAAGCTAGAAAGGCTGAATTGTTTTTATTTGCGCAGTTATTTGACCTAGAAAACCTACAGTATGTTATGGTACTCCTTCTTTTGTTCATTTATGTTGAACAAGTTTTTTGAAAAAAAAAAAATATTTTTACTAATTTTTTTTAGTTTTTTGAAAAAATTTTATGTTGAAAAAATGTTCTAAGTTTTTTGAAAAAAATTTATGTTGTAAAAATTTGCTAAGTTTAAAATATGAGATTTGACCTATATTTAGGGATTTAGTGGGAATAGTGACCTAGTAGCTTGATTTACAAAACTTTTATCAACTCAGGACTATGGTTCCTAGAGCCAGTACTCATTTAGGTGAAATTGGGACAGAAGTTGCCGATAAAAATGAGAAAATGTACCATTTGCCCTATATTTAGGATATACATGACCTACAGTAGATATTTGACCTAGATCGATTTTGAGACATGTTGGATAAATTCGACCACGACCTCTATCCAACAGTCTTTATATATACCAAATCGGTCATAAACGAATGAGAAAATTGGAAATATACATTATAATGCAATTGATTGATTTGATCGATTGTCCAGTTGATTGGTCCAATCACTCATCCAATCGATCGATCCAACCAACCAGTGATCACTGTAGCCCATGTTGGCATGTATACTAGTATACATGCTGACCAATGCTTCTCTTTCTTTCTTTTCTCTAAACATTCCATAGATGGTCTGGATCTTTTTGAGGTTAACATGGATCGTGCTCCATTTTGGGGAGTTTTTAGCCATCTCATAGATCGTAATCCACAGAGTGTGACCAATTGTAAACGCATTCCCGCGACGTAGCCTAAATTAGCTAAGCTAGGCACGCGCATCGATAACAAATACACACACCACCATAAAATTGGTCGCGCCCATGCTTCATATAAACAGGGAAATTAAGACAAAAAAAATGCCTTCTAATATTGTGCTGACTAGTTTGCACACTAACGTCATCAATCCCTCCACCTCGCAGACCTGCATAAACGTGGCAGCATCAGCGTCCGGGACTTTGGCCAAAGCCCGGGCGATGAGGGGCGTGTTGACTGATGAGGGAGACAAGACCAGGTACCGTATCCCAGCGCCAGTGTACTCTTTGTGTTTCTGCTCGTACAATACGAGAGACAGTATACAATACGGGAAACAGTACAATAAGGGAGACAGTATAATACGGGAGACAGTATAATACGGGAGACAGTACAATACGGGAGACAGTACAATACGGGAGACAGTATAATACGGGAGACAGTATAATACGGGAGACAGTACACTACGGGAGAGAGTATAATACGGGAGACAGTGTACAATACGGGAGACAGTATACAATACGGGAAACAGTACAATACAGGAGACAGTAACCAATACGGGAAACAGTACAATACGGGAGACAGTATACAATACGGGAGACAGTATAATACGGGAGACAGAACAATACGGGAGACAGTATAATACGGGAAACAGTACAATACGGGAGACAGTATAATACGGGAGACAGTACACTACGGGAGACAGTACAATGCGAGAGACAGTATACAATACGGGAAACAGTACACTACGGGAGACAGTATAATACGGGAGACAGTATACAATACGGGAGACAGTATACAATACGGAGACAGTATACAATACGGGAGACAGTATACAATACGGGAGACAGTATACAATACGAGAAACAGTACAATACGGGAGACAGTATACAATACGGGAGACAGTACAATACAGGAGACAGTAACCAATACGGGAAACAGTACAATACGGGAGACAGTATACAATACGGGAGACAGT
>WNLI01007914.1:0-12070 GCA_025802215.1 Wirenia argentea
GTAGGCTACTTTGTTCGCGTTAGAATTATTATTCTAAATATGAACAAATAAATTATGAATTATGAATTATGAATTATACAAAATATTATTGTACCACAAGTAATTACTGTAAATATTATTGCACCACAACTAATTGCTGTACATATTTTTAATTGCATAAAATTATTTATACAAATAATAATGCAAATGTCAAGTATGACGTTGATTACATGTCACTAATTACAGGGGGTAATTAATTAATTAGTGGTCAAGTAAGGAAAGAATATGTAACCTTTTCTATGAGCTCGAGACAGGCTGTGTTGTCAGTGAAGGAAATGTGGGAGAAGGCTATGTCTTCACTTTCATACTGAAATGGTGACAAGTATGCCTATAGTAAGAAGGAAATCATTGTGACATTAAGTATGTTCAGATCGCTCGATCTACCAAATGTCGGTCTTACATCATTGCCATGTGAGAGTAGACGGGAGCATGGCATCAAATGTACTACCTATGCACCGCAGCAGCATCCATGTATGACATTTTACTCAGATTGCACATCAAACATGTTTACGACTGAGCTATTAGCAAGCAAAATACAAGACATACATACGACACATTGATGACAACAGAAATCACTTAGTAATGTTCCATTCATATCTCTAAAATCAGTAGGAAATATTAGAGCAATTCAATGAAACGCCATCATTAGTGTAAGGTAGATTGCCAACACACACATTCCAGACAGATACCACAAAATCAATACATATGAATGGGACAGTCAGATATGCGGACGTTTTCAGACTGTAGTAGTCCTGAGTCTGGCCAATATGGCTCGTTATACTAACTAGCCTAACTAGACAAATCATGTTAGAGGTGACTGATTCCAGATTAGATCACACAAATGGATTTGAACCAGAGGTCAGTCTGGTCAGTGCAGTATTATCACTGCGATCTGATATCAGTCAGGACTCAGGAGGGAATCTGATTTGTAATAGTCGAGCTACACATGTGTCCATAGGCAAGGCAGAATAACTGTAGCGTCAGTTGAAAACACCAAGCTGAGTGAATTGAGGCTATTGTTACCTCGTCCAAGAATACACGGATAGCTCAGTTTAGGAATTGAACCCACAATCTGTCATATTGGTATGACATAGGTTCGAACCCATGACCTTCTGCTTACAAAGCATACACATACCCGACTGAACTATCGCACACAATGCGCAGTTAGCTCTAAAAGGCACTAATAAGAAATGTAAATGTAACTGTAAGTTTATGTGTAACTCACGATGCTTTGCTCGAGAGTGAACACATAGTGGTTGAAGAAGCGATGTAGTTTTTCATTGGTGTAGTTGATGCATAACTGCTCAAAACTGTATGAGTGACTACTGAATGTGCATATGTACCCAATGTATCTATAACTGTACGTGTAACTATATGTGTACTCACTATACTTTGCTCGAGAGTGAACACATAGTGGTTGAAGAAGCGATGTAGTTTTTCATTTGTGTAGTTGATGCACTGCTGACCAAAACTGTATGAGTGACTATGTGTACATATGTAGTCAATGTATGTGTAGCCTAGATGTATGTATACTGTATGTGTAACTGTATATGTACTGTATGTGTAACTCACAATGCTCTGCTCGAGAGTGAACACATAGTGGTTGAAGAAGCGATGTAGTTTTTCATTTGTGTAGTTGATGCACAGCTGCTCAAAACTGTTCACCTGCAACACAGATAATTTACATCTAATGCAACTAATATACTGCGACGTGACTACAAGTGGTCTAAGGGGCTGGCTTTTCTGACAATCCAATACTGATCCTAGGTGTGGGTTCGCCCCTCTGTATGTTCTTGATTTTAGACTATGCTATGATTTCTCTGTTGAAGACAGGCCTGCATAACTCATTTGGTAGAGTATCTGTCCGGCAAACAGAAAGTTGCGGGTTTGGGTCCTGTTACAGGTATTGGTTTTTTCAGTGAAATTTAATTTATTTGTGTTTATTGTCAACCAATATGACTATATTCTGCTTCCTGCGCCAATCATAATATGATACAGCCGAGGAGATCATAGATGTCTTGTGTGTCCGCTTGACTTTGCCTCACACAGCCTATGACCTCCACATTTTGGGTGTGGTCGACAGGTCGTGTTTTAATAAAATAAGTATCACCAGTGAGCGACACTGTGTATACTATTACATAGCTTACCTGAAAATTCTCGAATCCAAAGATATCCAGAACACCAAGGAACTTGAGTCTATCAGATCTAGGGTTGGCGCACTTGGTGCTGTCCACAAGTCATCAATCAATAAATCAATCAATCAATAAATCAATCAATCAATCAACAATCTGTCTATGTAGTACTACCTGGAAGTTCTCAAATCCAAATATATCCAGAACACCGAGAAACTTTAGTCTGTCAGAGCCAGGGTTGGCACACTTGTTGATACTATCCACAAGCCATGCAAAGGTACGGGAGTATAAAGCCTTGGCCATGGCGTGACGGTTCTCACTGCCCTGTGAAAAGACAATCAACACAGTCAATCAGTCACCAACTAATCAATCAATTAATTAATCAATCAATGAAGCAGGCTAAGCAATCCATCCACAAGCCAAGCGAATGTACGGGAGTATAGATCCTTGGCCATCGCGTGGCGGTTCTCACTACCCTGTGGGAAGACAGCCATAGAGTTAATCAAGCATTCCATTTAAGCAACAAATCGATTCTCACTATGCTGTGGAATGGAGTAGAACAAATTAATAGCCATTCAATCAAATGATTCAACAAAACAATCAATTATTATTTTGTGGTGGGATTTAACGATAAACCAATATTGATATGATAATCAGCATCTAGTGGATTTGATGAAAATGACTCCCATGACCCGTCGGAGTGTAGTGGATTTAGTGTAGGTGATCTAGTGTAAATGACCCCCTAACCTAAAGTAGCTAATTTATTTTCTTCCTTAAAATTGTGTGGTTTTTGCTTCGGGAGTCCGGACCATCTATCATCAGTCATGCATGGAAATAGTTGCTAAATGGTTTTGACAATACTTAAATAGCTGAACCGTGCGTAATATTACAGACAGACATGACAATATATGCGATTGTAAGCAGACTAAGCACTCTATCAGTCAGATATAGCACCGGCTAGACAGTACTAACATATCATTAGTGAGTGGTATTTGCGGAATGAGCAGAATCAATTTATGAAGGGAAGATCAACCGCGAGCACGTTTAATGTGTATTCTCTAATAAAAGAAAATTACGATGGTCATCAGGAGTGACGGAAATTGGTTGGGTGGGGAATGATTTCTGCACATTTTCTCTTCTGCAGGTAGGTGCACGGCTGTAAAAAAGGAGTCTCCCAGATATTTGACAATTTTAGGTCTTTGGTGTATTTTGAATGCTTTTACGAGTAGCCTAGAGCATAATGGGAGACAAGTGACGCATCTCTGATCATCATCACATTTTTCCGTCTACATAGATGAATACAAACAAGATAATAATGTCAGGCAGTCCAAGCATGAACCCGGGACCCCCAGCACTGTGGGCGAGCACTCTACCACTGAGCTACTGCGCCCTAATCAAACAAGATAATGGCCTACTAAAATGTTGCATACAAATGTAATACTTAACTGTTTGCTGAGAGTCAGAAGGTCGTAAGTGCCAATCCTTTTGGCCCGAAAAACGGGACACTCTCTGAACCCAGCAATCTCACAGCATGCCACTGGTAGAACACCCAGACTCAAATCCCGACGCCCATTCGCTGCCCAAGCCAACCGACTACTGGAAGATGCAGGTGACCAGGTGTCTACCAAACTGTGGGCCATGAAAAAATAGAAGGAGGAATACCACGGGTCCACGGCCCAGACATCCGTCTCTCAACTCCATCCGAGATCGACCCTGACCCACTCCCATCTGGCACTAATCTCCCCCGGAAAAGCTGAACAACACTGAACTGTTTCCGAACTGCTGTTGGACGCTTCAAGGCATCATCCTAACCTGCCCAGTCTTTGGTTCGCCAAATGGAAGTGATAGTCTCGCTGCTCTTGATGAGGATCTAGGACACTTGTTCAATGCTCATGGCTACAGAACCTACCAGCCGATATCTCACGATGCATCATAGCCTACGCTTCATCATAATTATCTTTTAATTGTGGCTTACGACCTTCTGACTCTCACTAGACGTGCTGTACTTTATAGCCTACATACCTCGTGTGCTTTGTACGGTATATCCATGACAGCCCCACGTACTTGTATCTGCCGAAACAGACACGTCTGAACGAATCCATTATAATCCATCCCCAACAACAAACAAATAACCTCAATGAGGCTTTTATCAGCAGAGGTCAGATAACACGTCTCCTCGTCCTCATCTGTAGCAAATACTAAATTTCCAAGGTGGAGGATTGACGATAACACCGCGAATAATCCCTCCATCATGTCCGTGGGTATACCCAGAATACTCAACGCTAATCGGAGCGAATCAAACGCTTTGGAGTCATCGACAGAATCTAGTGTGTAACATCCACTTTGGTTGAGGTAGTTATATGATGTCACATCATTAATACAATACGTCTCGGCGAATTTTGCATCTTCCTTCGCCGATGCGGCAAGTTGGTAAAACACGTGATAGTTCCGTTCTTTAGGTGATTGGAAGGTTAGCCGACTTTGTTCTAGTAGGTAGTCTTGTATGACACAGCCCTTGATCCCGTGGGATGAATCAAAACACACTTGGATGAACTTGCCGAATCGACTTGAGTTATCGTTACGCACTGTCTTCGCATTTCCTGAAACCAAAAGTTTCACAAGTGAAATATATTTTATTTCAAATTTGGGTAAAAACAAAAATCCTTTGCTGATTTTTTCAGACCAAATGAGTAAGGAATTTCATCTTGTGGAAACCAAATGAAGGATGATCCCAAGAAATTTGTCAACCAATGGTAAAAGGATATTTCATCGTAGGAAATATGTATAATATATAATGTAGTGTATATTGAACTTGTGTTCATAGTGAACGTGATGAACTGAACAAAATCTGGGCTTGAAGACGTGACTTTGGTGACACTAAATGCGTAGACGTTACAGCAATTTACTTTTTTTTTCAATGACGAAGATGATGCAAGCTGGATTGAAGGAGGTGGAGGGCTGGATTAACCTGTCGCGACCCCCTCATCCTAATTTTTGTAAACTGTATAAGGTGACATCTCCATAGTAAAGATAAGTAGATGAAGGTATCCATAACCACGGCCTCTTCATAGCACACTAGACTCATCTATTACATCTTCCCAGCAAATTTATACTACAAATTTTGCAGGATGAAATATCCATTATCCATAGTAAAGATAAGTGGATGAAAGTATCAGTCTCTTGACAGCCTTTCCAGCAAGACTGGCAGACTGGATAACAAGGCAGTGCCTATGCGTACTCTAGAGTACGAGGGGCATTTAGAAACTCATGGTAACTACGATACTATGGATTACGCTAAATCAATGTCAATGCGCGAAAAATTACTTCATTTATCTCATTCCATCATGTCATCTCTGGTGAAAGTTATTAGGCTACTTTGAATTGCGAATCTACTTACCAAAAGCTTCAAGAATGGTATTGGCCTCAAGTATCTGTTGTTCAACCCATACTGAGGTGTGTGACGTGACAGAACAGAGGTACTGTAAGATCAGCTTGGTGCTCTCAGTCTGGTAAAAGATCACGATACTGATTACAGGTAGGCATAAATGATAGGTGTGATACAGATAAATGTGAATGTGTGCTACATAAATACTCATACATATAGTCATATCAATTCTTTTATTTAATGTTTCCTTGATCATGGGACAATGGAAAATCCCATATTGAACACCGCCAATCACACAGCCCAATTGTAAATATTAGAGTTAGTGTAACAAGGAGTCTTGATGTTTTGATGAATATTTGTGCATACGTATGTTGTTCATACAGGACACTAAAAAAATCCTAAAATATCATCAAGGATGTAAAAACATCTGCCAACGCAAATGTGAAATAAACCCATTCATATACTAATAATGAAATGTTGTGAAAAGTGATTTTGAACCGCGTGTATCGAATATATCAAATTTAATAGATGTATGGGAATATTATGCTATGGGTAGATCACATTGGTCAAATTGGGACAACCAATCCACAATACCAAAACAAACTAATGGATGTGATTGACTCGTCTAATTATAGAGAGCATCCTGAATATCACCAAGTATACAATTCAATAAAATATTACGAACTAAGTCGAACTTGTATACAATTCTTCAAATACTAAAGATGAGTAATGGACTAATAGTTGTAATATAAAATTGTAATACTATACAGTAGCGTATAACATTGATCAAGTAACAGGATGCATTTCGAGCATTCACCATAATATGACTTACTATCGTCAATTTTAAAGCTACCAAAAATTAAGTAAATGTGGGATTTAATAGCCTATACAGTATTTTGACCATCTATTCCGTAATTTATATCTAGTTTAGGTCAAATGGTTAAAGGAGAAGTAATAGGGATTACATTATACATATTATAGTTAAATATTATCCTTTAAATACCAAACCACACCTATAATTTGTTTTTACACTTTTCATCAGTATTCGTATACTGTAATATCACTTACCAATCGCCTGCACTTTACCTTTAATATACAGTATCAAACATATCATAGAAGTACTCACCAAAATTGTTCTCAATGGAAATCAGTCATTTTGGCATTAAAACGCATGCATGTAGCAATCACTTTTGGGTACATCTCAGGTTTTGTCAGATGCTACCACTTTTTGTCCAAAAAGTTTTGTCGACTCACCAAAAATAACCACTTTTGTCCAAATTAAGAGCAGCATTTTCCCCAAAAAATTGAACAAATATGGTCAAATTTGGTAAGTATCCTCAATTTGGGCAGAAGTGAAGTGGTTATTTTTAGGTCAAAAGTAATGAGACAACAAAAGTGGTTGTTTTATACAAAAGTGGTGACATGTGACAGAAACTCAGATTTGGTCAAAAGTAATTGCTACGCGTGCCCCTAACAGGCTAACAATGGTAAATGATGTTTTTATCAGTTTGTATCGCCCTACATATAAACATAATGAAGCGTAAAGCATACCTTTCCAGCACCACTCTCCCCACTGATAATGCACGATTGGTTCTTGCCGTCACATATAAGGCATCGGAAGGCACACTCTGATATTGCATAGATGTGGGGTTGTACCTCGTGTAGTTTCTTGCCTTGGTAATGCTTCACGTACCACTGAAAAACAATTATCACAACAATCATAAGTTATTTATAAGTCATACATCATATACAGCGTCACCTCTATAACTATGCATCATAAGTCATCTATAAGGGACACTCAGAGATTGCATAGATGTGGGGTTGAACCTCGTGCAGTTTCTTGCCTTGGTAGTGCTTCACGTACAACTGAAATACAGTATGCATCATGTCATATACAAAGGACACTGAGATTGCATAAACCTAGAATCTGATGTGGGATAAGGGACACTCTGAGAGTGCATAGATGTGGGTTTGGACCTCGTGTACCACTGCAATACAATATACATCATGTCATCTATAAGGTACACTCTGAGATTGCATAGATGTGGGGTTGGACCTCGTGCAGTTTCTTTCCTTGGTAGTGCTTCACGTACCACTGAAATACATCATTACAGGAATAAGAAATAGGACACTGGACTGCGAGAGGTCTCAGGTTATGTCTCGACCATGGCAATTTATAGAATTTAGGGCCAATTAAATAACTGAGAAACAACTGTACATTGAGGTGGGTACTGTACATGCCAAATTTTTTGCCTGGGCAAAATTTTCGTTTTTCGTGCCTATGGATTTTGCAGTGAAAATCATGGCCAGCCAATTAATTATATTTAGTGTACAATACTGTAGAATAAATCGATCGGCGAAAAGGAAATTTTGTCCAGCGAATATATATTTAATCTCATAGAGTAGCCAACTGGTCTATGCATAATGCAATAGATCGGGTATGTATTGTCGGGGAGTAAGGCTGCACGATATTGTTAGTGCTTGCTGGCGCACTCTAGTAGCAGCATCTTCCCAATAGTCGGAGATTGTAAACCAACATTTGACGGATTAAATAGGGAGATCCAAAAGTATGCCGTAGAAATGTGACGCTCTACTTTTTAAAAGGTTTGACATATATGCCATACAGGAGTCTATATTATGTATGTGGCAATATGTACGAGAAACTAATAATACTGAGTCTGTTCAGTAGTGATACTGTATAAGTTGTGTCAACATGTCTGGATTGACAGACTAAACACGTGGCATGTACAACATGTTGATACTAGGTAATTGGTTCTCAAGCATGGGTGATGTCACTGATGCAATAAAGACTGTGCCTTGCAGACTAGACAGCTTTTGCACATGTGACTGGACAGCTTTTGGACATGTGACTGAACAACTTTTGGATCCTAAAAATAATTCCAACAATGTTTTATGCCGCATATTCGGAATTCTTTGATCGAAATATATGGTATGGCAACATACTGATACGCGCTAGTACTAAAATCATTGACTCGTTTTATGTAACCGTGCTATGCCATAAACCTGGATTTGATGTTCCCCAATAATCCCATAGAGACTGCCACATGCCATAGACTGCCACATGCGATGAGTCCATATGACCCTGTCGTGTCAGCCCAACATCAATACAGGACTCACACACTTGCTACATTGTCTACTCTAGTGGGTATGTCAGTTGTGGGTGACAATTATCAAATGGTGCTATTGTATTACTGTGGGGTCATGTCATGTGCCTCTCTCTCTCTCTCTGTGCCAAACATGCATTGTCTGGGTTCTGGGAGGCTGGGAATGTACTTAAGAATAAATCAATAATAATATATTCATAGCATGTGCATGTCATTATGACCCATTGCATGGTGCAATTAATGCATGCATATTGCATATTATAAATGATCAAGTATTCCATGTGGCGTCATGGGTGAGAGGCAAGAATCCAAATGTGATGTTCCTAGATCACAAAAATAGCTAAATTAAATCCAAAAATTGTAAAAATCGATAAATCTTTCCCAGAGTTGTGAGGATGAACTGAGGCATTGAGCTAATAAGTGCGAATGAATGTACTGTACCATGCCCAAATAAACAGGTTACACAATATAAACACATCACAGCATAAACACAGTTAACACACATGAGTGCAGGTGGTGTCAGCAGATGAGAGCTGGAACCTGGGAACGCTCCATCACAACACTGTGTGTTTCACCGTGATGAAGGTCATGCTTGGGGGACTTTATACACTGATCCTAAACTAGTTGAGTGTATGGTTTGATTCATATTACACTCGGATTACAACTTATATTATATTACAGGTGACTCATCGATGACAAGTGTGTCACATACTGATACTGGCCGAGTGGCCAACAGTCAACGACTAGCCAAATGACACATAGACGACTAAGGCTGCTAAGCTACTTATTATAGCCGATCAATGATCAATAGCGGAGATCTACAATTTACACACTATAATATGCAATAGTAGACGATAAAATCCCATAAAAGACAATAATCTCCATCACTGCCTCAACGGGATGCATCGACTCAGACTCAGTAATAGCTCCTCAGTGTATACAGTATGATTGCACTCGGTACTTTAGGCAGTATGCGCCAGTATGATACAATGTCATACTCCCAGATGATGTCCAAATATTGTGGATTGTATGCATGAGCACCCCCCCACCATGACGCTCTAACACTCTACATGACAGACCCCACAAATACTGACCCTACCAACATTCCAGCGGTCATGAACAACATAATATCGATATATTCATGACTACGATCAAGGGAATTAGTTCTGTACATGATGAAACCAGTCAAACCACCCCAAGCACATCATGTCATGTCATACAGACCATAAAAAAATTAATTAGCCGTCACGCTACATCGGCATTAGTCTGGTAGGACGGGATATGCTTAATCCTAGCGTAGTATCAATTGTATTGGGCAGCATGTGGAATATAATATGGATGGTACCAAATACTGTATTTGCATTTTATTAGGAAATTATGATTATTATTTTGGAGTGCAAAGTTTGCAAACATTGTGCATAAATGTGGCACCTTGGCCACCGAGTAGTATATTGGCCAGTTCGGCCCAGCTGGTAAATGGCCAAGATCATGGCATGAAAAGACAAAATACTTGCCTTTCATAAACATGTGCAAAATATAGTTATCTTGCAACCAAGTGATGTATATGGAAGATAAGACAGGAATACAGGTGTGTCTAATTGTAAATAAACAAGAGTACATGATAATAAAATAGGCTGCATATTATGACATAATAATAACATTGTATTGGTAATTTAGAGGCCACATGAAGAAAGAATACTGTTACATAATGAAAATACTAGGATTTGATGATAGTATCAGAAATGCTGTAAATGCAAAATAAACCATAATGTAGTGTTGAGGCATTTAGGGGTGTGTACAGATTCTGCCTAAAGACACATTTACACTATCTGCACTATTCCCACATCAGAAGGTTGGTTGGTAAACGCTATAAAAGAGATACAGTAGTTGCCAAAACAAGACAATTTGTGTTTGTTGGCATGAGATACGTATTATGTGGTGGAGTTCAGGAGTTGGTTGTTACATGAACTAATTATGGGAGGAGGGAGGTTGTAAACTTTCTCACCTTGTCATTAATTTATAGTGTCTAAAGACACAACTAGACTCTCGAGGCCTGAGATGATTCGAACCTTGTTTTTAGTATTGAGTACATATTTTGTATTGTATGTATTCTAAAACTACTTTATATACATACTTAAATTTGACTTTTTTCTTCATGAAACAAACTTGTGGTGAATTATGGCATCTACATCGTTAGGGAAATATTAGAGGTACAAGATTAGTACATGCCACTATGGGGTAGATTGGCATTAGATTGTAGAATTGGCATTACACGATGCAGATTATCGGATTAGCAGGGCAAAACAGTAAACATGCCATTCCTTGTATTCACTGACCCAAACAAAATTAATTGGGTGGAGATGTTCTATGTGGGGCGTAGCTACTAGGTCATAGTGATGACAAAGATCCTTTATACATGGTGATGAGAAGAATTATGGGTGTAGCGGCTGTAGCCAGGGTATGGACTATGTAGCATGCCATGGATGCTAGTTACTATCATTATTTTTTATTTACATTATTACAGGTGATGTTGAGTCTATTATGTAACTATTGTATCCAAATAAAACTGAACATAAAAAATCTAAAATAGAACATAAACGGATAGTATGTACAGTACAATACAGATAATACCGAATCTAGAAAAGATCTTGATGATCTAGTAAAGATTATACTGCCACTAGCCCACTATCTTAGCCAGACATATCATTTCACCTATCTGAAAATTGAATCATGTTCTCATCGTCCCATGGTAACAGAGCAATTTGATATAACAAGCCGACAACCCGTATATACATACATCATATAGACTGGACATTCGATCATGTAATATGCAGGTCATTGTTTGACATACTCCTGTGGATAAAAAACGCGACAAAAATACATTGTATATCAAATTTATGATTAGTAACCTACAGTGTTAGTTTTGGGGGATTTTCTCATGAAAAATAATTTTGCCGATTTGTAAAAAATATACCACACTTACAGCCTTTGTCTGATGTAGGCTGCTCCTGGGAACAAAAAATACCATAAAAATACAAATCAGATTAGTACAGTGTAACTTTTAGGGAAGAAAAACAAAATTTTTTTACAGTACCTTGATTGTGCGTAGTTCTTGGAATGATGTGAGTGACGTCCAGCAATGTCTATAGAATTTCCTTGTACACAACATTGTTAGTGTACGTTCCGTTTCGGTTAGCCTGCTTTCCTGTTTTCGTTACTATTCTCATCTTGTTCGGATCTCCAACACGCGACATCGCAACATACAATTGACCGTGTGCGAAGAAGTCCTTCTTGATGTATATTCCTATTCGGGACAATGTCTGTCCTTGGGCTTTGTTTGCCGTCATCCCAAAACATGCCCGAACAGGAAATTGTCTCCGCTGCATCTC
>WNLI01008025.1:0-12069 GCA_025802215.1 Wirenia argentea
CCTACTGTAACTTGCTTACTACACATTACAATCAACCAATAATTGAACTAATTGGTATAATCCCATGCATAAGTGTCCACTTACACCTGAGTAATTATGCATGGCATTGTACTGACAATCTACTCCAAATCTGAGGTAATGACGTTGCTAAATCAATCGTAAATTTACTGCTTAGTTTGTCTATTGACGGTATTGTTAGTTTGCGTATAACTACAAATTATATGTCTGTTAAAATTTCTTGCTGTGCGGTAGTCTAATATCTTGGTTGGCTACACGAGTGTAGTCAATCACATGCGTACTGTTGATTGTAGTTATATTCATATAGATTATGTGTATTAATTATAGGTCACATGAGCATGTTAACAATGACCTCGGTTCAATCACGCGGACTTTTGCGGCATCAATTTGCAAGGAATGAAAAGGAGCGAGAATTAATCCTGCATATGTAATTTGTCTTATTGCTTCTCAACCTTTGTTGAAACTTGCGATGATATCCGAGTAGGATTAATGAAGCTCTTGAATTGGTTGTGATGATATATATATGACAAAATATAGTCAAGTACCACGATAGAGGCACACACAATACAATAGTATCATAATATGTGCTCTGAAAATCAATGATCAGAAAATAAAATGTTATTAAATAATAACAAAAGTGTTTTTTTATCCGTATAACATTTTTATTTTAACCACCATGTTTAAAATATCACAATATCGCTTTAACAATGTAATAATGATATATTGCTTGTCTGTGACTCTGATTAATCTATAACTTACTCAGCCGCTCATATTTTACATCAATATAGAAACAATAATTATAATAAACACAAAGTAAATATAATCGGAAGAACATATAAATAATCATCATCATCTATGTATAAAATCATGATTTAAGAATTTTGATTTATTTAATAAAATCACAGTAAATTTAAGAATATTACACTAATAATGCCTAATATGTAAACTATACTGTACCGTATAACAATTTAACATATTAATGTATATATATATTATATAAATATAATCAAATATATTACACCCGACCCGTATAAATGTATATTTGTTCCGCAGTCTTCAATGTCTTCCAAATAAAAAAAAGTTGTTGTCAAGTCTACTGGGGAGACTATTAATGTCATTTTCTCATATAACCATGCAGTTAATGGAACGCGATATCAAAAACTTATAATAACTTGATTATCGACTCTTTTCGTGAAACTATTTAAACATGAGAAAACCACTCCTTTATCTGGAAGCATACTTAACTATAGTTACTATACAGTATATATGTATAAAAAATACCTTTGATGTTGTATAATTGGTAAAATCATCCTCGACTAGGGAACCTGTACAGATACGAGACGTCTTGTCTAGAGGAGCGGGGAGAGTAGTCTGTGATATGCCTGGTATTCTGTTGTACATGAATGATGAGTGACCGACAGGTGACGTCCTTCTGTGATCATTTCTTGGCGCAATTCCTCGGACTTTAGGAGAGTCTCTACGCAGTTGAGGAAGTCCTGTGGAGATGTTTTGTTTAAGAGTCGGATACTGACTACGTGAGAGATATCCCAATTGGGAGCATATCCGGTTATCGAAGAATCTAGGGGTTTTGTTCCAACGATCACCGATGTGTGCCTGATATGTTGTCTTCAACCACCGGCCAGGATATGTCCTTGGGCAAGCCAGGATAACCATCATACAGCGGTCGGTTTTTGCTGATAAATGGGATTTACAAGCAGTCTAACGATGAGTGGTCACAAAGAGAATTTGAGGTGGGGTAGTACCACTGATGACTGCATGTGGAAACGTACCAGTTACGAACACTACGTCCATTCCAAACACATATACCCACAAATGCTCGATTGGACACATGTCAGAGCAAGTTAAAGAAGGGTTGTGTCAGCATCTTCAACAGCAGGAAAGGAAACGCTCGGGGTATAAGGACAGGCATTGTGTCGTTGGTACAAGAAGTTGTCGCCATAATCACAGGCTGCTAAAACAACATTATATAGTGGATGATATTGATGTATCGCTGAGACGTTTCATTGAAATGAACAAGGTCTGTCCTGCCATACATGATGCCTGCCCAGTGCCCACACCATTAGGCTTTACACTCCCAACTGTATCTGCCATGATGCTATAGTGCACTGGTAGTCTCATTAGACTGACTACGGTCACTCAAGTGAGACATATAACTGCATGTACACCAAGACCACGGCACAATCAAGCTATGAACAGAAGTGACCGAATGTGAGTTGGTGGAGAAACTGGAGTACCCGGAGAAATCCACTGGATGTGGGCAGAACTTTTTTCCATCTTCCATGTCTCGAAGACGGAGGGAAGAAGCCAGCAGAATTCTTACTAAAGCTACCCAGTCCGTAGATGCTCCCCAGCACGGCCCAGCAGGGGTAAGTTTCTTGCCTGAGAGAATTACAGAAACCCAGGAAAAATGTCACACCAAGAATTCACCACGACCCAGGCTTGAACCTGGGACCCTGAGATATCTAGGCGAGCACTCTACCACTGTGCTACTGCCCCCTACTTTAACTATTTGATGTAGGAAATGTAGTTAGTGGGGAAAATGGAGTACCCAGAGAAAAACGGCAGTACAGTATTCCTACTAAAGCTACCCAGTCCCTAGATGCTCAATTTAAGCCACTGAAGTAGTGGAGGCCAGCAGGAGTATTGAGTAAGTTCTTTGCCCAAGATAACTACAGAAACACGGGAAACATGCCACACCAAGAATTCACGACCCAGGCTTGAACAGTAAAACAGAGACGACTAAGTTGGGTAGGACACCTCATTAGGCTACACGAAGAGATGCCCGCAAAACAAGCACTTACAGAAGCCTTAAAACCACACAGAAAACCAAGGGGAGGGCAAAATCACAAATCGACTTAAAAAACTCTAGCCTCAAGATAACAGATCGAGAAACTTGGTGTGTGGCGGAGGAAAGGAAAGGGTGGAATAAGGAGGTAGGGCGTGCTATGTTGTCTGACAACGAACAAGCATCACGATGATGAGGCTTGAACCCGGAATTCTGAGATATCTAGGCGAACACTCTACCACTGTGCTACTGCCCCCTACTTTAACTATTGAATGTAGGAAAATTCTCCTTACCTGAGGTGTTGTATACAAGAGTGCAGCCTTCGTTCCATCCACGACATTCCTATTTCCTGGTATATCGCGGACAATGACGGGGCAACCGAGGGTGAGAGCCTCTAGAAGGGCAGCAGACATGCCCTCACTCTGTGATGAGTTCACCAGGGCAAAGCTTTGGGATATGGCGGCGTGTGTGTCGGCTAACGGGAGACCAGGGATGTAATGGACACTGGGTAGGCTGGGGGAATAAAATGAAGATGTAACTATAATATAGTTACTATATAGTTAGCCGTTTCACTGCGATATTAAATTAATTCCATCTTATTTATTCGACTAGTCAAAGGTGGGAGTGAAAGGTTTTGGGAGAGATTGAACTGTCGACGCGAAGTAAGATAGAAAAGGCACACAGTGAACAACTCAAGTTTACTACAGGAACTGTTTAGGATTGCAAGGTAGTGGAAACAAATGGCAGAATTCATCCTGGTCTCATGAGCTGATGAGAACAGCTCAACCAACAGCCCACGGCACGGCCCAACGCAGATACAGTATGTTGCATTGACAAGACATTCATCTATCACAGCATACTGCAGACATTTGTCGTGTATCACGAGGGGGACTGTATAGTGTATACTAGTATGAAAATTTATAGAAATGAAATGCACCTATATACACGATACTGTAGTCTACACATATGATTGCACACAGGAAAGTGCACACATGAGATATTTCACTTCCATTCTATACTAAAGTATGTGTACACAGGAGATTGAGAGTATACGCGAGATATTTCCTTTCCCTGCTGTATCTGCGCACAGGAGCGTGCACACATGAGAAGTGTTCATTTAATTTTATACTAAACTTCAGTAATATAAATATATGTATATGTACACAGGAGAGTGATGGATAACCAAACTATTTTAATAAATATCTAGTTTTTTTGTCACCGTAAATAACAAATCTGGTGATGTAAAACGATTTTCCCCATGGAACAACCATACATTCAACATGAGTGGATTGCACATGAATCTGGTATGTCTACTGTATTACTAACCTTTTTATAGTATTTCTAAATTCCGTCGTATATTCCTTGTCCATCTGTACAATGAATTAACACAAAAAGTACAATAATTTGTTTACAAGAAGATCATTATATAGGTCTATATTGTCTAAATGTCACTAGCAAAACTCAACTTGGAAAATTTTTTTGATGAGTGACTAAGTCAAGAAGGTGAATTTGATGTACGAAAGAGTTTATGCCTTTATGGAGTACAGTTGGCACAATAGACTGGTGATCGCTAGATTTCAAGTTTGCTTAGCTTGGGTCAGAACAAATATTGCGGGAAGATATTCCAAATGTAGCTACTGTAGATCAAGAGCTTCAGATGGCAGATTTACGATAAAGGCTCATGAACATCATATTAAATCACATGAATATTGTGAAAGTGTTTGTCGAAAGAAGAAAAGTTTTATGTCCAAAACTCGTCATAAAAATTTACATAATGCAGGCCAAAATAATACAGAATTTGTAAATACCTCAGGCCCCACGACAAGCAACACAACAGACTTGTTACACCTCTCATGCCAGTCTGAAATACAATTCATACAGTATTTATTAGACTATGTAGTCTGTGGTGTCCACTTTCAAATGAGAGGTGTGGGTTCGAGGTCGTTACTTGCAGCAGGGATTTTTCTCGGGCTTTCCACCCGCATTACATGGCAATGTGGACAGACATGGTAAATGATAGCCTATATAATACACACACACAAAGTCACAAATTATTCAGTTATAGATAAATAGCCTAATCGCAGGAAAGGTTTGTAAAAGTGGCATAATAGACCTACTTAATTTGCTTAATTTTGTTAACGTGCTAATGTACCCTCACAATACAGCCGGCGCGTCGGTAGGACCCAACCAGAACAGACATTTATTTAACTCATACATCCATGGTTGTGCTATTCTCGCACTATAACTCGCTAAATTATAATTAAGAACGCCGAATTATGCTTTTGAAAATGGGTGTAATGTTGGCGCGCAGCAGAAAGTTTTTCTTGTAGAATATATAGACCATACCGGGCAGGTATGCATGTGTTTCGTAAATTGGCTTATCTGACTATGCTAGCCGGGCCCCACGGATGCACAAACTATACTATGAAGGCACATCATCACTTTAAATTAATGACTATAAATGTAATAACTATGTGAGCACATATTATATAAACCAATGGCATTGGGGTACGAGAAGAATCAACTCAGTTAATGACCCCTTTGCCTCTCGAACATGCCGTGAATTATTTGACGGTTTAGGTTAACGAAATAAAGGCTACATTATAGGGTGGAGGCTAAGAAACTAGAAACTGCTTCTATTTAATGACCTGCTGATTTAAATTGTGCATGTACGCTGATCGAAAGCCACAGGTTTTTGCGAGCCAAGACGGCAAACGTCACTAGCATGCAGTATTCTGGCTGTGTACAACTCAATAACCTTCACCAACTAACCAATAATGGTTTAACTCTTTGACTGCCATGATAATTAATTGCATCTTCTCACGACGTATACGTCTTTGGCATCAAGGAGTTAATTGGGTTATTGTTTCCGATGGTTGTGTGGGCATAAGGTTGGAGGTTGTAATCTATCATGTGACCCGTAGGGTTTTGCAATTTGCATCCGACTCTGATTGGTTAACACCAAAGAAGCGAACATTCCAAAAATCCCTTAGCCTCCTCACTCACAGTATATATTATCCGTAGTTCATAATGGCTGTACTACATTTGGTTGCCACCATAGTTAGTTATAGTTAGTTATTATGCTACTGCTTAGATTATAGT
Organism: Wirenia argentea; assembly: GCA_025802215.1. Lineage (NCBI taxonomy): Eukaryota > Metazoa > Mollusca > Solenogastres > Pholidoskepia > Gymnomeniidae > Wirenia > Wirenia argentea. The sequence goes on from WNLI01008025.1 coordinate 5,927, forward strand.
TGACATTTTATTTCAACCTTTTTGTTTTTGAGATAAAAGTCTGAACTGCCGCGGCGATGGCCATGTTGACATCGTGGGATAGAGTATCTGAACCAATCAGAAGGAGACCCAGAACTACACCGGTTATATCTACATATATGCTAATAGTCTGCAGCATTTCAGCTCTCGAGACTCTGTATAATGGGCATTGTAAAAGGTAATGATTGGTGTCTTCGCTGGGGTGACCACACTCGCAGGTTGCAACTGGACAAAGGCGTCTCCGGTAGAGATGACCTCGTAATTGACTGACGCCGTTGCGCAACTGTGTATGTATCACATTTAACCGCCGTGGACCATGCTCCCTAAATGCTTGACAAGGTTCGGATGGAGGTGTGAGGTTAGATGAGAACCGCCGGTATGTACGAGATTGTTTGGTCGGCGTTGAAAGATCATTCCACGCCCTTATGGTACTAGGAAAGTACGTGTTTTTGTACGTCTCCGTTCGAGTCCTAGGCACGACGTAATCGTCGGCGTTTCTCAACACTCGTTGACTGTGTGATGCCACAGTTGGCGGAAGAGAATCGGCTAGAAAATTAGTAATCGAACCCACGTGTAGCTGGTAAAATAGCTTTAATTTACAATTTTTTCGACGGGTGCAGAGCGGTTCCCATCCAACCTCATCATATAGATCCGGTATTGCCGTGTATAAAGGAAGTCCAGATACTACCCGAGCAGCATGGTGCTCAATCACCTCAAGTCTACTTGCATCTTGTTCAGTGCAACCATCCCAAACCACGTTTCCGTATTCTATGATCGGCCGTATATAGGAAATATACACTTGGTTCAAGGAGGAGCGTCCAAGTGTCCACTTCAATCTTTTCATAGTCCCTACAAGGCGTGACGATTTTGAAATAACTGCATCGATATGGCTCGTCCATTTTAAATTTGAATTGAGAGTTAATCCTAAATGTTTGTGATCGTCAACACATTCGATCTGTGTCCCATCAAAAAATACTTCAGGGTCGGGCTTAGCTGAGTTAAGATTGAAGTGGACACATTTGGTTTTGTTTGGATTGAGATTTACTAGCCATAATTTTGACCAGTCAAGTAGACTATTGAGATCACGATTGAGTTGAAACTGAATGTCTCTTACAGTTTTTGAAGATGCAAAAAGGCATGTGTCATCTGCATACATACGGAGATTACAGTTGACAATTGAAGGTAAATCATTCGTGTAAATGATGAAAGCAAGAGGTCCCAGGACAGAGCCCTGGGGCACCCCTGCAGGAACGTCGAGAAAATTTGAATATGTGCTATCGATAACAACACGTTGCTGCCTCCCTGAGAGATAGTCTCCAAACCAAGATAATAGGTTTCCTGCAACCCCGTGCATTTCTAGTTTGTACATCAAACCCTTATGCCAGACCCTATCGAAAGCCTTCGATACATCACAGAATATAACCGCAGTTGATTCCTTGTTATCCATGGCAGTACCTATGACGTCACATAGCTCGACTAGCTGATGGATTGTCGAGAATCCTGGTCTGAAGCCGGCTTGGTATTTGTATAGGAGATTGTTGTGAGTCAGATGGTTATACAAATCTTTAAATACTAATCTTTCCATGATTTTACCCAAGCAACTAAGAAGAGATATTGGTCTATAGTTATTTGGATCCGACTTGTCTCCTTTTTTGTAAATTGGATGGACATTTGCTAGTTTCCAAGCCTTTGGGAATGTGGATGTTGCTAGAGACCATGAGAAAAGTATACTTAGAGGGCGGCTGATAGATGTGGCCACTGGTTTTAGCATTTGGTGGCTGATTAGATCAGGTCCAGCTGCCTTGTTAATGTCCAGAGATTTGATTATGCCCTCCACATCTTCTGGTGTTACGGAGATGGTTGTAAGTGTGCTAGCAGTAAGGAAGTGTGGGGGAGGAAGGACAGAGTTCGAGTCATCTAACTGACTTTGTTGGGTGAAAAATGTGTTAAGGGTGTTTGCCTTATCCAAATCTGTAGCTGCAGTAATATGGCTGCCATCGCGGTCCTGGTACTGTAACGGGGGAATATCCTTATATGACCTGCCTTTAACGAAGTATTTCAACATTTTCCAATAACCTTTAATGTTAAATTGTTTCGACTCACTAAGTTTTTCGTCTGCCCTAGCAACAAAATTTTCTTTTTGAGTTTTGATCAGCTTAGTAACATATCTTCGTTGAGCTATGTACTTCTTCCAATCTGAATCTTTTTTACTATGCTTATATGTTTTACGGAATCGATCTCTCTTACGAGACTCGCGGCGGATTACTGAATTGTACCAAGGCTTATCCAGTGTTCTAATTTCAACCTCTTTGTGGGGGATGCATAATTCTGCAAATTCAGTGAACTTGTCCGTAAAGCTTTCAGCTGCTATATCGATATCGTTATGCGAGTCAAAAAAATCTAACCAATTGTAATTATTAATTAGGTTGTTCAATTGATCAAAATTTCCTTTTTGGAAATCCCATACTTTTCGAGTTTGAATTTTATGGGTATAGTTCGTTAAAGGCAGGTTTACAAAGACACCCTCGTGATCAGATACTTCCCAGGGTATTGGTACCACACCGCTAATGATTGGGTTAAGGCATTCGGAGACTGCAATAGGGTCTAGCAAAGTGTTTGATCGCTTACGGGTTGGTTCGGTTATAATATTTCTAAGGCCATTTACCGATATAATATCACGGAAACGATGGTTTGAAAGGTTCAACTGGTCCTCGTTTACATCGCCTACGAGGATAATTGGCAAATCAGAGTTTGAGGCACTGTCCAATGATTCCAGTAACCTGTCCCAATCAGAGGCAACTTTGTCTCTTTTATAAAAGACACAGAGGAGAAATTTGAGGGTACTAGCCGAGACAGAATGCCACATGATCTCTAAATTACCCACCTCCAGGTCTAAACGTCGTTTGATAGATACGTGGGGTCTAGTATACACGGCAATACCACCACCGGAACTGTTACGGTCCATTCTGATTGGCTCATTGAAACCATCTATGCTAATGGCATCGTTTGTGATCTCACCGTCAAGATGGGTCTCAGTGAGGCATATAATGTCACATTCGTCACTATTTGCCTCAACATCAGATACCTTAGTTCTAAAGCTTCTGATGTTATGGTGATAGATGCCGAGGAAATCCTCGGGACCAGGGTTACTATGGACATCGCCACAAGACAGTAGATCTAGTACAAATTGACCATGTAAGGTAATTGACAATGTTAGTAGTAAGGTGACAACCACATATGGCATACTAGATGTTATCATGACTACGATAAGTAGCTCGTTGAGGTATGGTATTATTTGTTAGATAATATATATGACAGACACGCATTACACCAAATTTACATTTTGAAATGGGAATACAAAATATACAAATAATTATCACATAATGACAAAAAAGAACAAATTGAATAGTACAATAATACACAGTTATTATGTACAATGTATAGTTAAAAGGAAATAATCCATAAAAATAGAGATGAAACATAATCGTTTTCGCAGTACTCTTGTTGCCAATGGGTGGCTCAGGCAAATTGCAACATAGAAGGGATCATAACTGGTTTGGACCAACGTAAATTAAACGTATAATCATAATATGATCATACGTTGATGGAAGTAATTGTTTGATCAGGAATTTTGTTGATCCGAGCCAGTTAATTATTGTTAACATTATAGTTTTAGTTATGTTTTCACAGCGCATTTGTTATTAAGACGATTTAGAAATTTGGAATTATATCATGAGTAAAATTTCGGAAAACATAAAAGTTTTCGTCATTCATTTACTCTGTGTAGGCTGTGATATACCAGGAATTACCGAAAAAAATTCCAAAAAAAGCTGTTATTTGTCACGATGTGCCTATATTTGCCTTAATATGCGCTCCGTGTTCATGGGACGCAATTACAGAATAAGTAACGGTCATGCTATTTTTTGCGATTATTTCCCCTTAACAGAATCATTTGATGAAGCGGTGATACTAAATAACGTTTGATATGGAGTTTGCGTGCGGTGCGTAGGGGTCCGTAGTGGGGTATGGAGTACGTGTCACAAGAGAATAGTATGCTGTTATTGTGCATACAGTGCGAGTCATATATTTGTGCAATTTAAGATGTTATACTTTTGCCTTAGAATTCCATTATAGTAATTTTGTGGATGGTGACCACAGTGTAACTGTTGGTATTACTTAAGTATCTGGCTGCTAAGGCAAATATAACCGAACACGTTATACTGGTTCCGAGAGATGGATTTGACTTTAAATCAGACGTGCTATTACGTGTAAATTAAGATAGTAATGTTGGCACTATCCTGTAACATTTTACACTATGATCATGCGATGTATACATGAACCTCGACGCACGCCTCAAGCACCGCATGACATTTGCATCCCGAACATTATTCAGTACCACCGTTTTGACAGATTGGTGAGTTAGGCCACGCAAATAAAGTTTACAGTTTCCTTTTTTTTTCATATTTAAATGGTGTTTTTGGAAATGGTGTTTTGACCAAGTAGGCTAGCTTTCACACACAAAAAGATATCACAGTGTATAATTTTGATTGAGTAGGTGACAATTACTGGTTATACACATCAATGGATCATGGGCATGGGTTTTAGGTATTTTATAGGCCTACACATAATCACATTTGAGGGGGAAAACATCAAAGATTGTACAGTAGATTATGGTATAAATTACTAATGTAGAAAGAGAGCTCAGGTTCTTTACTTATCTCCACTCAAGTTGAGGTTCTGTTTTTATAAGGTGACATTTAGTTTTATAGTATTTTGGTTTAGAGAACAGTTTCAGAATAAATATTTTTTCAGTTTTTTTTCAGTTATTTTCATCATGCAAAAACCTTGGTTGATACCAAGTCTAGAGGGGTACAAACAACATGCAAATGCAGGAGCAACAGGGTACTGTGGCCCTGGGTACTTGTGGGTTACAATTTGTTGAGACTGTTGGCTATACACATGAAGGCTATAGGCCTAAAAGGAGACATCTATAGGCATGAAACTAGCAAAACTTAAAGTATCAGAATGAGCTCTCAATGTCCACACAGTCATTTAATACAAATAATTTACACTGTAACACTGTTTACACTCTTTACACATTGAGTTGTTGGTACATATTTTCTCAGTAGGGTGTATTGATTCCACATTACTAGCAATCACAAATTTATAATGTGTATTTAGTACCCATCATGTCACATTTATTACCAGTACTACATACATAATATTTTACATTGTGTGCTCAGTACTTATGTCATATTACCAGTAGTACAGGTATTACAATGTGAACACAGTACCCATCATGTCACCTTGCTAGTCCTACAGGTTTTACATTGTATACTCATGTCACATTCATGCAGATTGCAAGTTTGGTCAAATTATAGGCTCAATGCATTGTGCATTGTGCCTTGTGTACTAGCTCATGTCACATTTATATAGGTTCTACTTTGTGTACTCATGTCAAAATTTACCACATGTATATTATGATGGCATTTCATTCTGTACCCATGTCACATTTATACATGGTCTACTCTACTTTGAGTACTCATGTCACAATTTACAACATGCATGTTGGTATTGCATTATGTACTCATGTCACATTTATACTTGGTCTACTCTACTTTGTGTACTCAAGTCACAATAATCATGCATGTTGGTATTGCATTATGTACTCATGTCACATTTATACTTGGTCTACTCTACTTTGTGTACTCATGTCACAATAATCATGCATGTTGGTATTGCATTATGTACTCATGTCACATTTATACTTGGTCTACTCTACTTTGGGTACTCATGCCAAAATTTACCACATGCATGTTGGCATTGCATTGTGTACTCATGTCACATTAATACAGTTTCTACTTTGTGTACCCATGTCATATTTTACCACATACATATAGTATTGGGATTTCATTCTGTAATCTGTACTCATGTCACATTGTCATTTATACAATTTCTACTCTGTGTACTCATGTCACAGCTTGCCACACATGGGTACTAAATTTTTACTAGATAACATTTCACCTGATACCCAATTCAATTTTAGCAAAAAATATCAAAAATAATTTTGCACATAATGTGTGGGGGGGAGGGGCGGGGGGTGGAAGGAGAAAGAAAGGAAACAA